>APFE031222156.1:0-15727 GCA_000404065.3 Pinus taeda
AATATATATAAAACGAGCCACTTGCGGACCCGAAATAATATGAAGCAAAATGTTGAGTACCCATCGGGTCCAGGATATCGGGTCTCAACTTATCGCATGAAAAAGGCTCCCACTTGGTTTTCCCGATACCGAAAATACTATGGACCCGATAATTTATCAAAAGGGATTAATTCCATCGTCGGGTCCGGCCGATCGGCAATAACAAAATTTTAGCTGCTATTTCGCCGATCCGATATCGGCTGTTCGCTCATCGCTGAATCGCTGAGCTGCCTGCCTGTGCTGATGGGACCTCCCGACACGATTTTTAAATTGGATGCCGTCGCTGCTCCTGCACGGCAGTTGGAATTAACATTCCAACATTTTCTAAACCAATAAAATTAAATTAACTTTTACAAAACTACATTATCAATAAAATGTAACTAGAAAACCAATCAAATTAAAACACCAACACAAAAAAAACTTCAATTATAAAACACTTACTCTTAAATGAGATTTCTTATTACAAAAATTCCTAATTCACTTAATTTATCTCAACACAAACAAAGACTAAATCATAAATTCTAGGTATTTTTAGAAGGACTCTTGTTTCTCTCATTACATATAATCCCAAACGGAATTAAATATGAATTAGCCAAACTGGGAATGCCACACATATAATCTCATCGATGTCGAAAGGCACCATTGATATGCTCGTGAGGCCTGAAAACCTTTGGAGCACAAAACAGGAATGCTTGCACAGTGGAATCGAGCTCTGAGGTACCAAAAACCGTCGTGGACAAAGAGCTAGCCCTACACGACTGTAATCTCATCATTGAAAGCTGCCATTGATATCATGCATCGTGACTTCTGCAAATCATCTGTCGTGACCTTGCTTACGAATGATGCATTTTAATAATTTTTATCCTGCACCGGGAAAGCGAAACTCAGGGCATATTCACAAATTTTATTCTGCACCGACAATCTCGAGCCGCAACATGCATGGTGACTGCTCCTGTAAATCCGCCTCGTGTACCGCAAGATGCCTTAGTTTTTGAATTTCGTTACAAAACAAAACTAACCCTAACAGTTTTCTTTGTCAGATTTCTATCTATATGTACCATAACCTTATGCCTGAGTTTGAGTTAGTTGCCATTGCAATGTTTTAAATTAAATCATTGACTTAAAAAAATTTGACCTTTTTTAGTGATGGATATGGTGTTAAGCAATACTGTAATGTAACGATCGAAATTTGTTTTTTTGGGGACCCAGCTTAACAATTTTATAAGCACCGACTTTATCTGTCGAACCGATTATGCATCAGGGACATTAAAGTCGCTACCATTGTAATGTGAGCATTATTATGCATAGTGACTCCTCTCCAAATCTGTCCTCCCATAAACCAATTTGGTTTACAACCAATTTTTTTGTTAAAGTTCTTTAATGATTCGGTACTCTTTTGCAAATCTGTCTTCCACCGGTGAGTTTATATTGCAGATTCCCAGAATATCCTGGCATCTAACGAACATAGGCACAGTCAAAAAATTGATCACGTTAATGTTCATCGAATCCCGGAATATTATGGGAATCTGCAATCAATTTAAGGATGGCAGTGGTCCACATGAGCCACATCATGCATGGTGACTGGTCCTGTAAATCCGTCTGGTGTACCACAAGATGTTAGCCATTCCATTTCATTTTTGTTTTACTTTTCAGTGGATGTTTTTTTAATAGAGTTATTATTATTAATATTTTTGATTATAAATTAATAGAAATAATTAGTTTTAATAAATGAATAAATGTCAAACTGACATAAAAAGGTAAATTATGACTAGCCTAACTAATTTAAAAAAAAACACTTTCAGTGTAAACATCTACATATAACATTTAAATCACTCTACAACCCAGTGTGAAAGAAATGGGTAAGTATGTCCATGTTTAACTTGGAATGGTTTATATATGTATATATATATTTAGATGATCAAATTTGTGGAGCTGCAAACATTATATTCAAATATTCTACCCTAAAAAAACCTTTCATTTCAGGAGATTTGACTGCTCAAGGCTAATTAAAAAAAAAAACACTTTCAGTGTAAACATCTACATATAACATTTAAATCACTCTACAACCCAGTGTGAAAGAAATGGGTAAGTATGTCGTGTTTAACTTGGAATGGTTTATATATTTATATATATCTTTAGATGATCAAATCTGTGGAGTTGCAAACATTATATTCAAATATTCTACTCTAAAAGAACCTTTCATTTCAGGGGATTTGATTGCTCAAGGCTTTTGCTAGATCTCTTGTTAAGATGGATCTATACTGGTTTATTTATTTTTCAGTGAAAAACTTATCATAACTCATTTTTCAAACCATATAGAGACATGCTTTGCTAGATGCCAACTTGGGCTATTCACATAATCCCCCAAAAAATTAATTACAATCTTGCAATTAGAGTATCTTGGTTTTTTTTTTTAACCTATCATAACTCATTTGTCAAACCAGCAGCGAGGATAGCCATCTCTAGGTGCTAACAAAGAATACATGGGGACTCATGACCTTTATTCAAGGAAAACTAAACCACATGAAGGAAAACCTTAAGAGGCAGCCTTTTACTCCTACCTCTAGATTTTAGATCAGTCCAAAAAATGACTTATTAACCAAACAAAAACTATTTTAAGACATACTCCAAACCCATCTTACATAAAAAAATATCTTCATTTAATTAAAATTAAATTAATTACACTTTAGCGTGAAATGTAACTTTACTTGAATCCAAGAGTGTACAGTATCTTGGTTTAATTAATTATTTACGCTTTGTCCTATTGTTTGAGAGAAATGAACCTGTACTTGAATCCAAGGGTGTAGGCATTTACGTAGACGATAAGCAAAAGCTAGAGAATGCGTACAAGCTAAGACTGGGCGATCAATATCTTTCATAATTTATTCAGACAGTACAATATATTAACATTGTCGAAACTCCCATGCTGCTGTGTCCTCTAATCCACTGGGATCTCTTCGTGCGGAGAGTTGAGACAAGCACACCGTGGAGGCTTGCAATATCTCATCTGCTGCACCTATGGCAACTAATTCCTTCACAAGCTACTCTTCTCTTTTTCTAAACATTTCAATAACATCATACTCTGTTAGGTTCACTGGTAACCATCCTCACCCTACAGTTGTGTTTTCTCGAATCACTGCAGAAGAGAAAGCCCCCGCCTTTAAGTCATCCAAGAAAAAACCTGCTCATGTGAATGGTGTGGGATCTCCGAGTCATGACTTCAAATCCACGTCCCCTGCTACCCCTATAGGCAAAACCCACTTTGGTGTCCTGAGAAATCTTAACTTGCGGGCGTTACCAGCGGAATTGTGCAATGCTGTGGACGATTTTATCAATAATTATTTGGAGAAAGTGCCTCTGAGACCTTGGGTGGATCCACGCCTAGTTTTGGCTGACAACTTCTCTCCGGTGGAGGAGACGGGACCCGTAGAGTGTGTTAAAATAGAGGGCACTCTCCCCGCATGCCTCGATGGCGTTTACATCCGCAACGGACCGAACCCAAGGTTCATGCCCACGAGCGGCCACCATCTGTTCGATGGCGACGGGATGCTTCACGCCATCAGATTCAAGAACGGGCGCGCGACGCTGTGCAGTCGTTTCGTGCGCACGCACAAATTTGTTCAAGAAGACATGGCAGGACGCCCCTTGATGCCCAACGTCTTCTCCAATTTATACACCTCAGGTGCCGCATTGGCCAGGGGACTGCTACTCGCCGTTAGATTGGCTCTCGGCCAATTCGATATCTCCAATGGCGTGGGATTGGCCAATACGAGTGTTTTATATTTCAATCACAAATTCATGGCTCTGGCGGAATCAGATCTTCCATATGTGGTCAGGCTCACGTCACGTGGCGATGTCGAAACCGTGGGAAGATCTGGTTTCGACGAGAGGCGACAATTCATGTGCATGACGGCGCACCCCAAAATCGATCCCGGCACGGGCGAGCTCTTCGCGTTTCGTTACGGCCCTTTTCCTCCGTTTCTCAATTATTTCCGAGTGTTGCCCACCGGAGAAAAGGAGCCCGACGTCGGAATTTGGTCGATGCGACGGCCGTCGTTTATTCACGACTTTGCGATCACCAAGCAGTATGCCATATTTCCCGACACTCAGATTGTGGTGAAAGTCATGGACATGATTCTGGGAAGGGGCTCTCTCGTGGGTTGCGACGCCGCCAAGGTGCCGCGGCTCGGCGTTCTTCCGCGCTACGCAACGGACGAGGCGGCGATGAAATGGTTGGAGGTCCCGGGCCTCAATTTCTTCCATTCGCTCAACGCGTGGGACGAGGGCGACGAGATCGTGTTAATTGTGGCCAATTCGTGCCCGGTGGAGCACGTTCTGGAGCGAATCCATCTCGTCCACTCAACAGTAGAGATGGTCCGCATAAATTTGACAAAGGGGACTGTGTCCAGAGAGCCACTGTCTTCAAAATGTTTGGAGTTCGGGGTCATCAATCCCCGGTTCGTTGCGAAGAAGAACAGGTACGCATACATGTCGATAGGAGCACCGTTGCCTAAGCTCTGCGGGGTCGTTAAACTCGACTTTGATATGGTGAAAGCGACGGCTGCCAAGGAGTGCGTGGTTGCCTCGAGGTTGTATGGCGAAGGTTGCTTCGGCAGTGAGCCCTTCTTCGTCTCCAGGACTTCAGATTTAGAGGCAGAGGAAGATGATGGGTATATTGCGGCCTTTGTCCATAATGAAGGGACGGGCATTTCCAGCTTTGTGGTGATGGATGCGCAGTCTCCCACGTTAGAAATCGTTGCCTCCGTTGAGCTCCCTGTAAGAGTTCCCTATGGATTCCATGGGCTTTTCGTGAGTGATCGAGTCTTGCGTAATCAAAGTGAATCTTAATTTATTGATTATCAAATTTTATTAGTGAGTTGTGGATTAATTAGTTTGATTTAGTTTTAATTAAATTTTATTTTTAAATTTTAAAGCGGGTTTTAGAATGGAGCTAATTGTTAAAAAGTTGTAATAATTTAATTTCCATAATTATAATTGTGATAATAATATTTAATTATTGATATAATTCGACAATTTAAGTAACGACATTTAATTATTAAGTAAAATTTAATATTTTAATTAATTTTTAATATAAAGTTACTTGATTATTTCAAAAAATTATGAGTATAAAATTATAAAATCTAGTGCTTAATTTTATTTACACATTTTCATTACTAGGCACTTTGCATATAGGTTGTTTAATATATATCAAATTACAATTTCATTATCATTATCATCAATGTTATTATCATCATTGTTATCATGGTCGTTGCCATTATTGTCATTATACTTGTCACTATTATTTTTGTCATGATCATCATTGCCATGATCATCATTGTCGTTAGTGTCATCATCCTCATCAACTTTGTTTTTGTCTTCAACATCATCATCATAGTCATTGCCATGATCATCATCATAGTCATTGTCATCATCATTGTCATTGTCATCATTATTGTTTTAGTTGCCATCATCATCATCATTGTCATCCTCGTTGTCATTTTTGTCATCATCATCATTGTCGTCGTCTTCATCTTCATCATCCTCATTCTCAACATCATCGTTCTCATCGTCGTCATCTTGATCATTGTTGTCATCGTCATTATTGGCTTTGTCATCTTCATCATCATGATTTTCGTTATTCGTCGTCATCATCATTATCATCATCATTGTTTTCAACCTCATCATCATCATCACCATCATCATTGTCTTTGTCATTCTCATCATCATTTGTTGGCAATATGATTGGCATGTCAACAAGTCAATAAGCTTGTGATGTTGCCTTGATGTCTACAGAGGAGTTGTAGGAGGGTGCAAAGGTGCCTAACATCTTATGATGATGCCTTGATATTTGCAGAGGAATTGCAGGAGGTTGGACAAGCTCTGAAGGTGCCTGGCAAGGCCACGTGGCAATGTGGCATAGTTATGAGCAGAGTAACTATCATTTTCCTCAAGTTAGGACACCATCGCTGGGAAGATAACTAGCACAGAGCAATGATTGCAACATCCTCATTGGGAGCTCATTCTATCCCCATAATGATCCTCTCTAAGAGACAGTGTCATCCTCGCGATGATGCCCATAGGTGTCAAAGAAAATTAAAAAACAAAGGGAAAAACCATCGAATTGCGCAAGGTAATTATGCAATCAAAGGAGTTTTAATGCCTATTTGATCCCGTCAACAAAATCCATCAACAAACCAATGGATATTCCTCTGGTAATCATAAGTTGGAGAACTAAATAGTCAAGGAGATCGACATGTTAGTGTGTGCATTTTATGAATTATGTTTTTCTCTATTCTGGAACAAGTGATTTATTGCACTAGTGCACAAGGGCTAGATCTAGTTAAGCATTGAGCAATCTAAAGGTTCAAATATCTGATGGTTTGGTTTTGGTAAGCATTAATTGGAATATCTTGAAAGTTATGGATCAATTAGACTCAACTTATGCACACCATATATCCGTGATAGTGATATGCTTGCATCTCACCAATTTGCAATTCTTCAATTGAAGTGTTATTCGAGGTAGTAAAGGTGTGTATGTTCTCATATAGCATTTAGTTTGTCACTGTAGAGATATGAAGTTGGTAAAGACAATTTATGTTATTTATCTTTTGTTTGGATCGATATTTTTTTTTTGGAATCATTTAACAAGGTGTAGTTGATCTAGTGGTCTGTAGTCGATTGGATCTTTGTTTACAATGTATTGTAAAGAAGAGATACCCAAATTGGTGTGTTTTTAGGGATATATGCATAGTTCAATTGCTTAGATATAAACCTCTCACAAAATAAACACAATGGTGACGTATTTAAAGTTGCCAAAGAGTCGAGTCTTGGTAAATTGGACATGAACTTTGACGAATTGTGAACTATCATTGGAGTTCAGTGATCTGTGGGCAACATTGAAGGGGGGGGGGGCGAGCCTAGCGAATTTATTGTGTGTTTTCTGGGAGCCACACATTATCCCGCTTCAAGCGTTGTGCAACCAACAATCAGTCTAAGGTTATGGTGATTTGCTTAGCTGTTGACCTGCATGAAGGTCGATTTGGGCATGAAGTTAAGCCTATCGATGATTTGTTGAGCTGTCGAGCTATGTGAAGTTCAATTTGGCATGAAGCCAAGCCTCACTGTGATTTTTGAGCCAACAACTGTTCTCACAATTTTTTTTTTCTTTGGTCCACCTGTTACAGGGGTTAAAGTCGATTTAGAGTCTTGATTTGTAATGACGTCATAATCATGGGCCTGATTTGTGTACCAAGCACGTAGTCGAAGTCGAAGAGGCTTAAAAGGGTGCTTTAGCTTCTCTAGAGACACATTTTTAATTTGAGTCTGTGTAGAAATTCCCATTGTAGATCACATGATAATGCAATATACTAAAGCAAAATACTTGATCTACTTCTACAATCAAACTTTGCGGAAGCTTAATCGATTATGAGAAAGATCAAATAGAACACATATAACAGAGAAGTATAATCATACACATGAAACACAGAAGAATACTTCGGGGAAAGCCTCATCTAAAAACCCCGATCTCTGTATTATCATACAAGTGGAAATATGTCCGGATTACACAAAGCTTTAGCTCACAAGCTATCCAGCTCTCAGTACAATCCCTCTGCTGCTCATAGACAGTCAAAGGCTTCTCACAAACCTTTCCCTCTGTTCTCCAAGCCTCCTATTTCCTTGCACAGTTTCTTCTGGGGTCCAATGCTGCCACCTGTGTGAATTGGCCTCTCACACTGCTCACTAAATCAGAAGTAACTGCACAATCCTGAAGGAGATAGTTCCTTCTGCATGGATGAATTTCCTATATAGGAAAAATCCTCCAACTGATAGTACATTGTCCCATCCTTCGATCTCAACTGGGTCTCTGACTGAACTGACATGCATGAGTTATTTATGAGAGAATATTCAGTTATTTGCAGTGCAACAGTTACATGCATGCATGCATTAACTAATTGAACTCACAATCAGTTCCACAAACTGTTGGAACTAATCTAACTGGACTTAACTTAGTTAAATGAGCTAACTAATTACAACTCAAAGTAAAACTCATCTCGATCTCCTTTAATCAAGGGATAACTTCCTCAATCAAAGGGGAAACTGTTGCATGTCTTCACATAGACTTCATGTTTGATTTTCTACAACTAATTAACTCAAGATGAATTAATTAATTATTTTACAAACAGCTGTTAAGATCAAATTTGAATTTTAATTTTCAATTTTAGTTCATGGACTAACTAAAATTGGAATGCATCCCAAAATGCTATTTATAGTAGTTCTATTTTTAGCATTTCTATTTTATCATTCCTTGTTGCTATATCCAACACTGGTACCTGAGATGCTATTTATAGCATTTCTATTTTTAGCATTTCTTGTTGCCATTTTCAACACTCCGTCTCAAAGGAAAGACATTCAACTCAAACCCGATCCTGAACCTTTGGAATGTTCTGCATGCAACACTTCTCCCTAGTGTTGTTGCTCCAGCAACTCTAGAAATAAAAAAATATCTAACCTGAATCAGAATGATGCCTCTGTCATCAAAGTCTTTGACTGCTATTGCCTCTGTCGACTGAAAACTCTGCACCTCTGTGCTCTTCAGTATCTGACTGCTCTAGCCTCTATCACTTTGATCTCTGATTGCATCAATCGCACTGATTCCTGCTGCCACTGGTCCTATCTCCCAACACTGCATCCGCACTGCACCTCGTCTCATCATGTTGCATCGTGCTTCCCACTGCTGCACTGCAACTCAGTTACTGAGAAGTAAGTAACTGATCTCCCAACTGAACTCCTTGTTGGGCTAGAAACATCCTTTGATGCTGAAGCTTCCTCTGCCGCTCCATCTGCATCTACCTTTGCCCACTCAGCCAATCCTGCTACTCCTCATCGTGGCTCCCGTAGCAAGGTCTAATCAAAGAGGTTGGGTACCTCAATGATCTTGCCCCTATTCTAGCCTTCTTGGGACTGTCACTCCACATCGCCCCACCTTTGACCTGGAGGTATGGATGCATGTGAGCCCTTTGTCCACTTGGCTCGAAATTTCCCCCTATTGGAGGTCTCTGCATGAGTGGATGCCTCCACTCGATCTCCTCTCGACTTCTCTAGCTGTGGCTGCTCCACAATTTCCTGAAGCCGCTTCACCAATTGTGGCTCCTCCACAATTGTCTGAGACTTCTTCTGGGGCTGCATGTTGAGAGGTAATGTACTCTCCCTCTCAACCACCAAGTCTCCAATAGTTGCCTTGCTCCTCAAGGCTTTACATGCATCTTGAACCTCAAGAGAATACAGGTTCTTGACTCGTGAACTGATCTGCTTCACCTGTCTCGTGGTGATGTGTCTAAGGAAAACCTTTCCCTTACTGAAGACTACATCATAGCCTTTGTCTTCTAGCATCGCAATCGATACCAAGTCCTTCTTTAGTCCTGGCACATACTTCACATCTGTCAAGGTAATGTGACCTCCATGCTCCCTCTTAAAACAAACCATGCCCACACCTGAAACACTATACTTTTAATCATTACCCATCGCTATGAGTATCTAGAGGTCTTTCTCCTCGAAGGTATAGAACAAGCTCTTATCGCCAGTCATGTGGAATGAGGCTCCATTGTCAACAAACCAACCACAACCCATCATCGATGAAACCATGCATGTGATGAGGGTAAAATCCAATTCGAACTGAGAGGCCAATTCCTCCCCTTCAAATCCTTCCTTGGACCCCATCTTGGATTTCTTCAATGGAAAATTTGTTGCATAATAGCCCACCTCATGACAATGAAAGCATCACACTTTCAATTTGTCAAACTTCTTCCCACCATGGGAAGAACTCGATTTGGGATGAGAAACCTTCTCCTTCCCTTTCTTTACCTTACTCGTTAAGGCGCAATTTTCTTCATCCTCCTTAGATGAAGAACCATCTTTAGTGCTTCTTCTTATCTCCTCCTGCACCAGATTCGACCAAAGTCATTCCCAATTTGGTAGTTTCTCTCTTCCATTTACCGAGTCTTGGTAGCTATGCCATCTCTTAGGAAGACTGAGGAGAGAAAGACTCACCATGTCATCATCGGCTGTCGTGATCCCTACACTTCCAAGCTCATCCCTGCAGGTGGTGAGCTTGTTAAGATATGTAGAGATCATGTCGCCCTTTTCACACATGATTTTTCGAAGCTTGTCTTTCAGCGCCAGCTTCCTCTGATCATTGTTGTTCTGATATCTAGATCCTTCAATGTTTTCCGCATTGAAAATGGTGTCTCCTTCCCATGGAGACTTGAGACAATGTGGTCTCGAACTCCCTCTAGAAGGATTCTCCTCGCTCTAACCACACATTTCTTCTATTCTGCCAATTCTTGGGCATTAGCTGCTGCTGGCTTGGGGACTTCTTGATCAATGAAGTCCTTTAGATCATTTTCCTCTAATACCGCTTCCATGTGATCCTTCCAGGCTATATAATTCGAGCTGCCATCAAGGGCACACTCAAGTCTTAAACCGTTGAATGCCATTGGTGAAATTTGAGATGTGATAAGAATTTGAATTCAATAATTAGGAACTTCAAACTTCAAACTTCTCCCTTCTTTGTATACTGTTCTTCACTTTGATCACCTTTTCTTTGATACCATGTAGAAATTCCCACTGTAGCTCACATGATAATGCAATATACTAAAGCAAAATACTTGATCTACTTCTACAATCAAACTTTGTGGAAGCTTAATCGATTATGAGCAAGATCAAATAGAACACATATAATAGAGAAGAATAAATCATACACATGAAACACAGACGAATACTCTGGGGAAAGCCTTAGCTAAAAACCTCGATCTCTGTATTATCATACAAGTGGAAATATGTTCAGATTACACAAAGCTTTAGCTCACAAGTTATCTAGCTCTCAGTACAATCCCTCTGATGCTCATAGATAGTCAAAGGCTTCTCACAAACCTTCTCCTCTGCCCTTCAAGCCTCCTATTTCCTTGCACAGTTTCTCATGGGGTCCAATGCTGCCACCTGCGTGAATTGGCTTCTCACACTACTCACTAAACTCAGAAGTAACTGCGCAATCTTGAAGGAGATAATTCCTTCTGCATGGATGAGTTTCCTATATAGGAAAAATTCTCCAACTGATAGTACACTGTCCCATCCTCTGATCTCAACTGTGTCTCTGACTGAACTGACATGCATGAGTTATTTATGAGAGAATATTAAGTTATCTGAAGTGCATTAGTTACATGCATGCATGCATGCATTAACTAACTGAACTCACAATCAGTTCCATAAACTATTGGAACTAATCTAACTGGACTTAACTCAGTTAAATGAGCTAACTAATTACAACTCAAAGTACAACTCATCCTGATCTCCTTTAATCAAGGGATAACTTCCTCAATCAAAGGGGAAACGGTTGCATGTCTTCATATAGAATTCATGTTTGATTTTCTAGAACTAATTAACTCAAGATGAATTAATTAATTATTTTACAAATAGCTGCTAAGATCAAATTCGAATTTTAATTCTCAATTTTAGTTCAGGGACTAACTAAAATTGGAATGTATACTGAAGTGCTATTTGTAGCATTTCTATTTTATCATTCCTTGTTGCTATATCCAACACTGGTACTTGAAATGTTATTTATAGAAATGTTATTTATAGCATTTCTATTTTTATAATTTCTTGTTGCTATTTTCAACTGTCTGCATGTATATTCATCTGGATTTGATGAGATACAAAGGCTGAGTTCATTTTGCATGTTGAGAGGCGCAGAGGATAGCAAATTGAAGAGACAAACGAGAGTGCTTGGTGCAGCTGCCAGGAGTTGCAACTACGTCTAGATTATCACTTGGATCATTTCTTAAACCGTGATATCATTTTCGCGGATCTATTTGGATAAAATCTCTTCGTGACTTGCTAACTGGTTGCGAATTTATTGTCTAGTCCTCATGATTGTTCCTTTAGTGAACAAGTGAATTATGTTTTTCTTTATCATGGAACAAGTGATTTATTGCAGTAGTGCGCAAGGCCAGATCTAATTAAGCATCGAGTGATCTGAAGGTTTAGATATCTGATGGTTTGGTTTTGTTAAGCATTAATTGGAATATCTTTAAATTTATGGATCAATTAGACTCAACTTATGCACACCATATATCAGTGATAGTGATATGCTTGCATCTCACCAATGTGCAATTATTCAATTGAAGTGTTATGCGAGGTAGTAAAGGTGTGTATGCTTTTATATAGGATTTAGTTTGTCATTGTAGAGGATCTGAAGTCGATAAAGACAATTATGTTATTCATCATTTGTCTTGGATCGATAAAAAAGACTTGTTTTCTGGAATCATTTAACATGGTTGTAGTTGATATAGTGGTTTTGTAGTCGGCTAGATCTTTGTTTATCAACGTATTGTAAAGAAGAGATTCCCAAATTGGTGTGTTTGTATGGATATATGCTGATTGCATTGATGATAGAATGCGCACATTGGTGACGCATTTGCTGACTGCATTGATGATAGAATGTGCACATTGGTGATCTATTTGCTAACTACATTGATGATAGAATGCGCGCAATTATTAGATCTATGGCCCAGAATATTAGTTAGAGTGGTTTATTTGGTGGCTGAATTAACTAAGTCATTATATGCTTGGGTCATAGAATGAATGCACAATGTGTCTATGATATGTCAATGTTGCAGTGAGTTGGTACAGGGGATATCATTGTCAATGGATTGGTTGCAATCAAAGATTGTTATGTGCAAATATCAACGCCTTATTCATAACAAACAAACCGAGAGTAAGGGCAGAGGTTTATATGAAAAAGTAATTGGATTGATGGAGAAATTAGTCTTTTATGGATTAATGTATTTGGTTTTTTGTTGCTGTAAGTTAGGATTGAGATCCTCTATTTAGGTCCTAGATCCTATTATTTAGCTAGTGGTTAAAACCACCCAACTAATATATGGTTTTATATGTACAAGATTTGGATTGATTGAAGTGTGTTGAGTGCTTAGGCATTCTCCAGGTGAAAGTTGACTCACTTGGAGAGCCTCTTGATTTTATATTGGTATCATATCACTTTGGTTGGGGCCTGATTTGCAGAGGAACGTGTTGCATTGCCGAAGAGTTGAGTCTTGCTGAAATGGACGTGAACTTTGACAAATTGTGAACTGTCATTGGCGTTTAGTGATCTGTGATTGGGCAGTGTTGAAGGGGGTCCTGAGCCTAGAAAATTGATTGTGTTGTGTTTGTCAGGTGTTAGGCCCCTATACTACTAGTGTAATCCCTTGTTGTTATTAGTACAACCCACTTATTATATTGATGTACCCATCTAGTGCCCATATTGTTACTATTGTGCCACATAGAAGCCCACTATTATTATTATTGTGTCCTTACATTATTATTGTTATGTCGGCTCTAATTATGTTATGACCCCTTAGACTCCTATATATAGAAAGGAGGTATTTTCATTTGTATCATCCAAGAATTGTTCATTTATGTAATGTAAAGGAGGTTTCCCCCTCGAAGAGGCTGAATTCTAAGGCGTTGACCTATCTTTTCTATCTTTTTTGTGAGCTAGGTTTCATAACATTTGGTTTCAGAGCTTTGGATTCTAGGGTTTCGCTGCTCCAAACAGGCCATCATGGAATTGTCGCTATAACTTTTTTCTGCGATGTTTCAGAAGTTAAAAAAAAACCCATTTGAGAAGAAATCGCGCTGAATCTTGGGTCCAAATTTCAGAGCTTTTCGCGCTTTATTTGTGGAGATATGATCTGCGGAAGTTGGTCTTTTTGCAAACTCCTGAATTACATTCCAAATAGGTGACCTGGGGAAAATCGTCATAACTTTCTCTCTGAACATTGGATTGAAATTTCGTAAGAAGGAACAAAAACAGGACGGACTGTAGTTTCTTCTATATATTTTTCAGAGCCAAAGGTCGAAACAGTGACACGTGGCACTTCATACACGTTTGCTCTTCTCGAAAGGTCTATAATCAGGTCATCTTGGGAGATTGTGCATAACTCTTTATTGGAGAGTCCAATTTGGATCAGACTAGTGGCATTGGAAAGAGGACGCGGAAGGCTACTATAGGTCACAATTTCAGAACTTAAAGATCCGAAAGTACAGAGTTATAGTCGTTTCAAGATCGAGCTCCTAAAATCAAGAAAACGCAAGATGAGGAAGTTTGATGGAAAGGATCCGGTAAATTGGACACTTCAGATGGAGCAATATTTTGATCTACATGGTGTACCACTGTTACAAAAGGTATGTATTGCATCTTCATATTTAGAACCGGATCAATTTTTTATGGTATGAAGGGCTTTGTTCTCGTAAACAACTTGTTACGTGGTCAATTTTCACGGAGGAAATGATAGCACATTATGAGGATACAAAGAGAAACACCTCAACAATTGGAAAGAGTAAAAAGGCTTTGTGACATAGTGGAAAGCAAAATTATGGAAACGTGGAAGCATACCCCTCACAACTATAAATATGGAAGTGTTGTTTCTCCCCAGCGTTCCAGAACCTACAAGGGTTACACCACAACAATTGGAAGAAAAAAGAGAAAAAGGGCTTTCTTACAATTGTGATAGCAAATGCACTGAAGGTCATAAGTGTGCTAAGAAGAAATTATTTTACATAGAATATGAAGAGGAGGAAGAAAAGGATCAAGAAACATCAAAAGAAGAGGATATACACCAGGACCCCACCCCAGAGAAAGAAGAAATGAACCATACCATATCTTGTAAAGCATTGGCAAGAATTACCACTCCTCAAACTCTCAAGATAGAAGGACATATCAAGAAGAAAAAGGTGCAAGAATTGAAAGATCACATCGAGAAAGAAGAAATGAATCCAACCATATCTTGTAATTCATTGGTCGAAATTACCACTCCTCAAACTATCAAGATAGAAGGACGTATCAAGAAGAAAAAATGTTCAAGAAGTGAAAGATCACATCGAGCATCAAGAAATGAATCCGACCATATCTTGTAAAGGATTGGAAGAAATTACTACTCCTTGAACTCTAGAGATAGAAGGACATATCAAGAAGAAAAAGGTTCAAGCAAAGAAAGATCACATCGAGCATCAACAACAAGTTCTCCAACTTTTAAAGGATTATGCCACTTCGATGCAAAATCAAAAGAAACAACAGGTAGATCAACATCGTAGTGAAAAATGTTTTGATGTAGGTGATTGGGTATTTCTACTGCTACATCTCAAGCAAACTATTTATGAGAAGGAAATGTTTGCAATACTACATGCACTTAAAAAATGGCGACCTTACCGAATGGGAAGACTCTTCAAGGATGAGGATGTGGAAGCATTGTTTTGTGCTATTTCTATTATCCAACTAGATGGGTTAAACAAAGCAAGGGATGAATGGAAGAAGGATGAAGAAGTATGGCCACTTATTGAAAAGTTGCAAAAGATCCCAATTCAAACAATATTGTCAGAAATTGAAGAGGAAGGAAAAATCATATTGGAACCTGGAGCAGTCACAGAAACAAGAACCCAACAGCTACGCAATTGATCAATTTCAGAGTATCTCATCAAGTGGAAGAACTTACCCGCTGAAGACTCCACATTGGAGGGCAGGAATTTTATACAGAAGCATCAAGAACTACTCAAGCGTTGAGGACAACGCTTTTTGAAGGAGAGGGGCATGTTAGGCCCCTATACTACTAGTGTAACCCCTTATTGTTATTAG
>APFE031222158.1:0-52815 GCA_000404065.3 Pinus taeda
AATTGATGATATACTTGAGAGTCATCCAATGACTATGTGGCATTACCATGTATACCTGGTAATAATCCCATTTCAACTTGGTTAACCCTTGGACTGCTTCTGCTTTTCCTTTAGTCTTATGATTCCAGTTTGTTTCTATCGCCGCTTTCTTGCAATTTTCGGGGCTTGCAGGTGACTAAGTAATTAGGAGCCTTCCTTTTCGAGCAAGTTTTCTCAGCGATGCGCGATTAGTGCTAAGCGCGCATCGGAAACTGCCTCTATTTCTTGATCCAGGCTTCCCTGATGCGTTTTTCGCCTCTTGCACCTTTTTCTCTCATTTGGTATAAAGCTCAAAATTTGTAAAAATAGTGATTCCGTGAGCTCTTGACCCTGAGCATTAAACCGTCTGTTTCTGGTATCAACATCGTTCAGTACCCATTCAACCATGGCTGTGTATGAGAAATCTGTGATGGATGACTCAGAAGAGTTCTGCGGCTCTTTTTCTCCCTTAAGTGGATTAGGTGTGCCTTCCGAAATGGACATTGGAGCGCTGCCTTTCCTCCTCATAGTTTTCTGCATACTGCCTTGTATAATGCTTCGTCCTTCTTTCTTGCAGTTTACATTTGAGGTGTAAGTAATGATAAAAAATAATGACAGGAAAACTTTAAATGCTGAAGATATGTAAAACATGCCACCTTACGTGAACTAGTTCTTCGAAAAACACAACACCATACTTCATTAACAACTGGCAACAACTCATTAATTCGCATTAAAATGCATGACCAACTCTTTCTCGAATAATGAGCCAGAACCAACTGCGATGGAGAGGTCCTGCGATTTTGCTTTGCGATATCGTAGATCGCAGTATCGCAATATTGCAGTTTCATCGTGCTGTTCTATCGCAAGGTCGCAGTATCGCAATATCGCAGTTTCATCGTGTTGTTCTATCGCAAGGTCGCAATATCGCAATATCGCAACATCGCAACTTCGCAGTGTCGCAGTATCGCAGTATCGCAATATCGCAGATCGTTATAATCCTTATGTGTAATTCATGTGATTTTTGCGATACGCGATATGCGATATCGCATATCGACGATTTTTAAAGTTTTTTAATGTGAGTGTTTCTTTAATGTATGCGATGCGATGAAGTTTTGCATCAAAATCTCACGTTTTTTATCATTTTAACTCATTAGAAGGTACCCTATCATTCTTTGAGCGATGCGATATCTCTTAAGGAGTGAATTTTACTTTCTTCATTATGAAACTTAGGTTTTTTTTAGATTCTTCAAGGTATTTTCCTAAGTCCATGATGTTGTAAGTTTCATCTAAAAGGAAATATAACACTAATTGATTTTTCAGATTTTTACTGAGGGTCCCCACTTACTTAGTATTAGCGATAACACTTCATAAGGAGGGGGGTTGTTGGTGGCCACAACATATCCCTGAGTTTCCTCCTATTGACAATCAAATATACAAGAGGAGTTTGAGAGGCCAATATTTTGAAGTTTAAATTGCTAACTGCTATGATGTGAAGAAAAACCAACAATCAAATACAAGAGGAGTTTTAAGGGCCATTTTTTCAAAGTTTGATTTTAACAAGAGTTTGAGAGGTTAATTTTTTGAAGTTTAATTTTAATCATTGTGATGTGCTGGGAGACAAATGAAACCAATACTTCATTCTTTAAGGAAACTATAGCCTATCAAATTGATCCATTTTTGGTATCTTAAATTCCCCATTTTTATTTAATCCTTGACAGTTGGGATCTTATGGCACCCAAAGGTGCACAATAGAACCACAAGGTGATGAATAGTATAAGAAGGTGGAAATTAAATTGAAGGCAAACACTCTTGATACAGGGAAACAATTTTGGTATTGGAAAAAAACCTTTTAAATTTTTTACGGAATACGAAAACAACATTAATTGTTTTAAAAATATTTAAAACTTTGAAATGCTAAAAAATTACATAAAGATTTAGAGTTCATTAAGTTTTGGCATCGATTTCTTGGGTCCTGTACCCATTCTAATTACTTGAAAACTGACTAGAAGATTGCAAGGTAAAGATAATATGCTAGATTTTTCTCAGGATACTTTATCATTGCCCACACATTTGTTAGATCCACTAAAATCAAAATATTTTAAGCTATTATTTGGCCACATCTCTCTCTCCTATTGTCATCATTTATTATATGTTCATTTATAGAAGATTCTAAAGTGTTAACTTTTTTTGTTTTCTTAGGAGCTAGAGACAAGGAAATTTTATTAAGATATCAAGGGAAATATTTTTGCTCAAGGATATTTGCACTTTTTAAGATATGGTTATGGATTTTTGCGCTTTTTATCATATAATTATTTTGAGACATCACTTTTCATTTACCCGATATATATCTTCTATGTTTTTTATGTTGTCAAGCATTTCTTGTGATCTTGCTGTCTTGCAAATTGATAAAGAGATTGCAAGAAGAAAAATGAAACTTGAAAGCAACTTCAAATATTTTAAATAATATGAACGTGAGAGGCAAGAACTTATGAAAATGCATGGCAACAAGAGAAGGGACATCAAGCTAGGAAAATTATAGGAAGAATTAGTCTTAGAGAAGGAATTGGAGCGTGAGAGAGTTGAATTGATGGACAAGTATCTATAGAGAAGGAAAGAAGTACATAATGTTATTGTTCAATTGTTCAAGTGAGAGAATTTCTATGTAATTAAATAGGCAAGCTTTATGTTAGAACCATTTTTGAATTTTATGCACCCCTTGAAAATCTACCGATTAAGAGCAAGGAAACTTTTGTAGCCATCTAGTTGTTTGTATCTTATAATTATATGATCACTAGAAATTGGAGAATTGAATCATATGGTTGTTACGTTTATTAGGTTTAAACACACAATAGTACATGCACTACCATTGTAGAATCTAGTTTTCCTTTTGATGAGAATGTTAAATAATTTTCTCTGGATACAAATATCCCTTTTAAATATACACCAAAAAGGAAAAAAAGAAGATATTTATAAGGAATTTATGTTTCATTCCAATATGATCCTTTTGAAGATGTGGTTTCCTTGATTCTTGGTTGGAAACCTAGAAGGTAGAGAAGAATTGACTTAAAACTTCAACTTGGGTCTTTTGGGTAGATGATTTTAAAGCATGTGAGCTTGGAAGTTTTTTTAAATTTTCCTTTGAAGTTTTTTATAATTTTCCACATGTGCAGAAAGGTTGCTCATGGCAGAAATATTCAATCTTTATTTGGACATGCTTGGGATTCTACAACAATATGTAGTTAGGGGGATATTATAAATGGATTTATAGTAATTCTCATGTCTTAGCTTGCAGATGTAGTTCTATAGTTCTAAGTGCCGCTTCACAGGGTCATAGTGCTGGCAACCATAGCTATATCTACTTTGGGCCCTACATTGGGGTTAATTGTTGCAGTGCAAAAAAGACTACTAAATCTTAATATGAGTGAACCTATATTAGTTAATTTTTTGCAAGTTTCAACTTTAAATGTTTATAGAATGTAGTTTTCTTCCAAAGATATTTGATTGTTGAATACCTTGGTAGGGCTATGGACCTAGTAACTTTTGTTTTTGTGATAGAATGTATATTTTTGACATATTTGAAAATAGTTTAATCCTCTTATAGGAAGTTCTAGCAATAATATGGATTTGAAGGTTTGAGGTCCTGTAGACCTATATAGAGAATGCTCATTTTTGCGCAATGCTTCATTGCAGTTTTACTCAAGGCAAATCTATATATTGCAAAGAGTGTTGGCTTTCCTCATTGTCAGGAATCCGAACTTTTAGGTTTTTGATTGAATGTTGTGACAATTCTTGTTTGAGACACAACACTGCAATATGGTGAAGAAAAAATGTTCTCATTTGTCTGGACCTTAAAACTTATGTTCATGACGCTTTCATTCAAAGAAAACACTGTGGTTTGAGATGTTGTCACAATGTTGTGATAACTCAAGATTCAATTACAATGATGTTGTGGACAAGTAATTCTCATGGAATAGATTTTCTGCTCATGATGTTCTATACATAGAGAATATTGTAGCTGTTTTTGAATGCTGAGCTCCTATAATGATCTGTGGACCTTTAAAGTCTATAAAGGTACTTGAGATTTTTTAGAATGCTTTAGCTCTTCTTTCTGCAAACCTACAAAATATTTTATGAGTACTTGCATGCCTTTGGGTTATAATAGGGGTTGTTTTGGGAAGTTCTACAAACCATGTAGACAATGCCCTGCACACCTATAGAGTGCAAAGAATGCTTGCATGTTTCAGTTTTGTAAGGGTTTGAATATTTAATATTTTGTCTTTTTTTAGATGTTGTATAGCATGGAGTGTAATATTTACATTTACTGAGGTTTAAGCTTAAATTTACAAATGCATCTGTAATCCATTGCTATTGGTGGCGGTGATGCTTTGTGGTAGGTTCCTTACAGAAGAGTGGTCTCGCTAAATATCATTGCTAAGTCTTAAATTTTTGACAAGACAAGACATCATAACTAAGGAAATTTATCCCATGAAAGTTGTTAAAAATATCATATATTACCATCTCAAAGTTATGAATGAATATGTTTCACCTTCACAGTTGTAAATTTCAAGCACTTGACAAAAACACTATAATGACTTGTAAAGATTGTTCAGAGGTAGGGAGTGTAGAAATAGAGCTTTGTCCCTTCATATGGTGTACACAACTTGTAGTAAAATGTTATGGATGAATATGTTTGACCTCCATTGTTGCAAATTTCCAGTACAAGACCAAAACACCATTATGACTTGTAAATATTGTTTAGAGATATGAATTGTAGGGATAGGGCTTTGTCCCTTCCCACAATGGCGTACACAATCTGTAATAAAATGTTATGAATGAATATGTTTGACCTCCACAATTACAAATTTCAAGCATTTGACTAAAAAACCATTCCGACTTTGTAAATATTGTTAAGAGGTAGGAAGTGTAGGAATAGAGCTTTGTCCCTCCCCAATATGGTGGGAACAACCTGTAATCACATGAAATTCATATATGTATAAAATGAAAAGTAATCAATCTAGATGACATATTGGAAAAATTACCAAACTCCCAAACTCCCAGTCTTTACACATTTCTGCAAAAGATTGGGTAGAGTCCAGAAAATGCAATTACCTTTACTTATAGGTTTTTAGACAATGCATGATAAATGTCTGTGGTAAAATATATATTCGAAGGGTCAAAAGAGCCCCAAAACACTATCGATGTGCCCTTATCCGTGACTTGATAGCCTATTATGACACAAACCTATAATCTTCCATTGCAACTTTATAAAGGGACAATTTTATAAAGGTAAAGTTTGAACTCACTTGATTAGTTTTTTGTCCTATGGATTGCTAAGGTTTTTGCAATTTATTTTGGAATATTCTTGGTTACCAAAAAATAAATTGGAACAAATTCCATTTTGCATTAGGTCATCATTGAAGCACTTCTTGAATATGTAGGAAACAAGCAGACAATCTCATCAGCTGTGTAACTTCAAGAAATGAAATTCCAGTCTTTCTTCACCTAATTATGTTCATAGATATAGTTACTCCAATACGAAGCAATAAGTTGGTTTTAGTAATCAGGGAATCAACCAAAAATCTATGCTTAATCATTCTGACAGAGTCTACCATGTAGATGTTGTTGGAAATTTGGATGTGGCCAAAACACATCATTATGTATGTAATGACAAAGTATTCCACTGCTTGTAATGCCATGCCATGGATACACCTCTTATAGATGAAAAATTGGTGAAGAGTGGGGAATTAATGAGCTCATGGATTGAGCAAAGCATAATTATAGAAAATCTATTTGATAGGGTGCATGTCAACAATTCCATATATTTATTCTTCCACTTTCATCTTACTATTTCAACAAATTTAATATCAAAGTCTTTACTTGCTTGATTGATTGTCTTCCCTATTAGTTTGTGGCTATCTCTATCTCCTTAGTGCTTCTATGAGGGCATTTGGTCGCCCTAACAACTCACCAGATTTCGATAACACAACCATGTTCCACACACAACCCTCTACTTTACCAATTCCTTCCCATTCCTTCAACAAGTTTCTAAATTTGTCCATACTTTGTACTTAAGGCCTCCCTTGCAAGTGCAATGGGAAAGGAGGATTTTAGGTTCACATAATTAAACACAAGTGTTATGGTCTCCAACATTTCCCAAAACCTTGAACTCTATCATTGAAGTGATGGAATTTCTAGATCCTCAAGTATCTTAGTCTAAGACGTTGATACATTACTTACTAAGATCAGACAATTGTGCCATTTGACTAGGTAGTTGAGGCACGTACAAAGACAAGTAGAATAGGGGTGTAATTAAACATAAAGATGCCATGCCAAGGCATGTACAAATCCAAGTAGAATAGGGGTGTAATTAAACATAAAGATGCCATGCCAAGGCGATAGGTTTGCGTATATCCTATTAAAAAAAAATAAAAATAAATTAAAAAAAGCCATGTCAAATTTAGTAACATCTCTTTTAAATCGATAGTCAGTAACAAGGTTTAAGGTACATACTAGACATTTGCTGCCAAGTATATGTTCTTTTTACATTTGTGGTTGATCTATTTATAGTAGTGATATTAACATATACTAAATACCATATTTTGAAAATTATGATATTAACCTATACTAAATACCATATTTTGAAAATTGAGGATAACTATTTATTAATAAATATTAATTTTAATTATTAGAGTGGTAATATGATTTAATCATCGTTCTTTCTTCTCATAAATTGATGTCTTAATATACTATTTGCATGAATATCCTAGAATTCATAAATGATTTTATTACTAACCATGATTGGGACTTCAATTATAACTAATATGGAGATGTCACCTTATCATCCAATGATGTCTTCGTTTCAATTCCTACATGCTCTTAATCTAATAAACCTTTTTTAATAATGACATTAGGCTTTTCCACTTTAATTTGGGTCTATGAGAGTTTCATTGTCTATGAGTTGGATTTTACCAACCCCCAGACACACATTTATATTCAACGAGATTAGTTATAGTTTCTTTGTCAACAAATTGTTTTTTGATTTTATTTTATGTCTTAGATTGGTGAGAGTTTCATTTATGTAATGTAAAGGAGGTTTCCCCCTCGAAGAGGCTGAATTCTAAGGCGTTGGTCTATCTTTTCTATCTTTTCTTGACTCGGTTTCATAACAGACTCTCAATCTGGATTGGATTTATATTAATTCATTATTTGTTTTGTAAATCGAGCATTTCTATGAATTCATATCAAAGGTACATTGTGAGAAGCTTGGGAGTAGCATTCTTCTACCTATCAAACTTGTTGGCTAGAAGGTAGTAACAAAAAACCATTGACAACAATAACAATAAACTTATATACCACATGTCGATTGCCCAAAAAAAACCAAAAGATCCCAAAAACCAAAATACATATGACATTCATCTCTAATCGACAATACTTCCCAATATTGGAATGTTTGGGCCATTTCATGGAGGCGAGGGAAGGCGAAAAGCTTCATGAACGTGTGCTTCCATATGTTCCATTATATCCTTGAGTTGGTCTAGCCTCTCTTGGATCCTTTTCTGGCCATAATACAGGGATACTACTTGATCCATCACGTGCCATTGCTTGCGTTGAAGGTCATTCATAAAAGCAATAATTTCATTATGATCTTTGTGTCTGTCACGTGTGAGCTTCTCTAACATTGTGGTGACCAGTTGAATTGAGTTTCTATAAAATCAAATAGAGGTGGCAAATCAACTCTTCTAAGAGAAAGGGTTGGTTGTTGATCTATTTCTTCAAAAAAATCTGGTGGTCTGCTCCCTTGCTTTGAGGCCCCATAAATGGAAAGCGCGACCATGTTGGCACTACCTGAGCCACAAAATAATAGTTGAAGGCCAAAGGCCCCAAGCCCTACACTCTAAGAAACAACTCTCTTGAAATTTGTAGATTATACCGGGATAAACACCCCAAGTGCGAATAAGACAAGAAGATTTACAAAAATGTCGATTGGAGAAGAGTCAACTATCGGCCACTCTAGGCTCAAATGCACCCTAGACGTTAATTGACTCCCAGACCCAACAACGGGAGGGGAAACCTCAAAAACAACAACACCACCTCACCCATTGACCACAAATAATGAACTCTAGCTAAGAAAAAAGACAAAGACCAGAAGGGCCTACCCTCAACAACTACAGACTCAACCCCGACTATCTAGAGCCAAAAAATAGCTCCACCAAGAAGACTAAAAACCCAGAAAGGAGAAGGAATATGTGAAAACATGGAAGTTGGGGTGGGGGAGGGGGGGAGGGATTTTACCAATGAGTTTGAAATTAAGGTGGCCGCAAATAGAGTCATCGTAATCATAAAACTCTTGATTTTCCTACACAAGCACAAAGCACTTGCCTAGTGTCTGTGTAGAACACCACAAGCTTGGGTCCCAATTTGTTATAGATTGAATTGTTGTTGTGAAAGGAATTCAACCTCTAGTACCTAAAGTGATGTCCTTCCTTGCTATCAAAATTTGGGGATCCAGGGATGGAAAAGATAATGAGCCACCCTACACTCCTAAAAAACAATTGCCAACTAGTTTCCTTCCTCCCATTACCATGCAAATTCAACAATTTCCTAAGGGAGCACAAATACTAACTATATCATAGAGCCCTTTGAGAACCATCGACTCCCACACACCACCTGAAGTGTATTTAACACACTTCGTCACCACAATTATTGTGTGGGCTAGGAAGGATGAGGAACGCTAGGGTTTTTGCAATTAACACAATCCCCGGTGTTGTCATAAATCTTCAACTAGTACTTAAGGCCCTCATCGACTATGTTTATGGAGAATTGTGGTATTGGCATAAGCCAAGTCATTGCAATGGTTGTGTTGGCTTGTTTTTGAAGCGATTTAGGCCTCCTTCAAGATCACTACTACTCAAATTTTATTCAATCCTTTTTTATGTAGACAAAGAATTAAGGATAAGGTAGATAACGATATGTCACGATAATGACATCCTGAGATGGGGACATACCACCAAAGGCACTTTTTCCATAAGTGAAGCCTATGATATTCAGAACCGGCAGGAGCAGGAAGGACAAGATAAAATATGGGACAAAATTTGGAAACGGAGTGGTGGCCAAAAGTAACCCACTTCCTATGGATGGCCTGCAAAGGGCGCATCCTAACCTGGGATCAGTTATAGAAAAGAGGATTATAGGGACCCACCTTTTGCGAGCTATGCAACCAAAATGGGGAAGATATGGAACATAATTCTTAACAATTGTCCATTCACGGAACATAAATGGAGACAAATGTGAGAAATTTTTGAAAGGCTGGATATAGATCCAACCAATATCAAAGGAACAATATCAATATGGCCAAACCACATCTATTCCATCCCTGTGGTAAACAGGACCTAGACCCTAAGCCTGGGATTCACCCTATGGGCCATATGGAAGGAGAGAAACTGCAGACTTTTCAAGCATAAAATGACCTCACAGGAAAAAATGTGGTAAGATATTGAACAAAACATCAGAGAAACAATCTTAGCAGAATAACGGAAAGAAGAAGATTGGCAGGTACCACCCCAAGAAGGACGAATACTACAAAAACTAAATTTAGCACTAGGAATGATCAACAACAACGCATGGAAGACAAGCAAAGCTATCATGAGCTCCAGGTCCCACTTTTCTCCTCTGGCCGAAGGAGTCATCAAGCTTAACTTCGACGGGGCTTCCAAAGGTAATCGAGGCGAAGCAGGTCTTGGGGGCCTCTTCCAAGACTCCTAGGACCATACCCGCTTCATCTATGCTGAAAGATGTGGGATTTCTAGCAACAATGAGGTGGAGTTTGTTGCAGTTAGACAAGGCCTACTAATAGCTATCATACTCGGGTACAGAAACCTGGAAATGGAGGGAGATTCTCGCCTAGTAATTAATACAGTGACAAAACTCAACAATGGCACTAAGTGGGACAAACTTAGTCAGAGTTAGAGAACAACAAGATTAATTCAGGAAATAGGGGAAATTATCCCCAAATTTGACTACATTCAGGCTAAACATTTAAGGAGAGAAGGAAACAAGGGAGCGAATTTCCTTACAAACTGGGGATGCACCCATCGACAGGATCGGTTGGAGAAAGAATGGCCAGTCCAACCAAGGGACACAACCTTTGAAACCTTGGAGACAATCCTGGAACAAGATTGTAGGCAATATGAGGGGAGACAGAATCAGACAACCCAAGCCCCCGATCGGGATGAGGGCGGTGTGAGAGTTGTCAGGCCTGAGTTGACATGGGCAGTCTTTTCAAATAAAATATTATCAATATAAACATTACATCTTTAATTACTTTTCATTTCCATCCTCATAATTTAAAACATTCAACATATTTCCAAAAATATCCTATATTTTTAACCTGAATATAATATCTTTAATTACTTTTCATTTTCATACTTAAAACTTTAAAACATCCCACCTATAAAAAAGTTAAAACTTGTAATTTAATATATATATATATATATATATATATATATATATTATATATATATATATATATATATATATATATATTATATATATATATAATATATATAATATATATATATATTAAATAAAAAAATTATCAATATAATATTATTATAAGAAGAATTTCGATGTAAATCACATGTAGAAAAACCTTTGTCGACGCTTTTCGAACCAACTAGTGTGGTTCATCATCAGGACAAGTTGAGTGAACAGATCTTGCTTTGCATATTAAATAGATAGCAAAATATTCTAGACTAGGTAACAACTATAATTACAACGGCTAGATTTGACCAGGAAACAACTAGTTGACTTAGATAAGGGTTAAAAACTTTATTAAATAAGTAAATATTCTTATTAAAATACAAAATGGATGACTCTCGTCAGCTTTGATGTGGTCTCCCTTTATACTTGTATTCTTATAAAGGAGGCCTTGGAAGTGATCTATTGCCTAATAGATCCCGATACTGCGCATCTGGTTGAGATCTGTCTCACTTCCACTTTTTTCTGTTTCAAGGGTGAGTTCTTTGAATAGACCTGTGGTGTTGCCATGGGCTCCCCCCTATCCCCTATCATTGCGAATCTTTTTATGGAAGATTTCGAAGCCAAAGCTTTAGCCTCAGCCTGTCTCCTACCCAAGCCGTGGAAAAGGTATGTAGATGACACTAATGTCATCTGGTCCCATGGCCAAGAGGAGTTGGATCTCTTCTTCAGTCACCTCAACTGTCAGTCCTCTACCATTAAGTTCACCATGGAAAATGAGGTCAATGGTTGCCTCCCTTTCTTGGATATTCTTATATCTAAGAACAAGGATGGTTCACTCTCCCACTCAGTGTTCCAGAAGAAAACACATACTGAACAGTATCTTCATGTCGATTCCCATCATTTCCCTGCTCAAAAGTTGGGTGTTCTTAACACCCTCGCTACTCATGCCCTTAGGATTTATGATAATGGGAGCTTTGATAAGGAGAAATCCCATCTCCTTAATGTTTTTGTGAAGAATGACTATAGTAGGCGCCTAGGTCAGAAGGCTTTCCTTAAAGCCTCTAGAAATTCGTTAATTAAAAAATAACTTAAAGAAAGCCTACTAGGTGTCAATCTTCCCTATGTCCAGGGAACCACGGATAGGATAGCTCGGATCTTGAGAAAGTATGACATTCCCTCAACCTTTAGGCCCCTCAACACTATTCGTAAATCCCTTCGATCGGTGAAAGATCCCATTGACCCTAAAGACATGAAGGGAGTCTACTTGATCCCTTGTTCTTGTGGGATCCCCTATATCGGGGAAATAGGGCACTCCATCCACCAAAGGATCAACGAACATGCAGCTAACCTAAGACATGGGAGAACCAAGTCTTCAGCATTAGCAGAGCATGCGGAAAAGACCAAGCATCATGTTTGTATAGAGGACGCCAAGGTTATTGCCAAGGTTGTGTAGTTCCATCACCATAAATTCAGGGAAGCTATTGAAATTGAAACAAGGCCTAACAATCTCAATAGAGATGATGGTTGGAAGATCAATAGCTGTTGGATCCCTGCCCTTTCTTCTTAGTCTTGCTTTCCTTTTCCCTCCCCCCCCGCCTTTTTAACCTTTTCGACCTTTCGAGGTTTCCCCTAAATTTCCCGAATCCTTCTTGTTTGAGCCTTATCTTTTCATTCCTCCTAGGGTTTCTCCTTTGACTTAGTCTTTTATTAATGGTCCTGTTCTTGACCTTCTTGTCTTTTAAAGTGTGTCGCTCATTCTTTTTTCCTAGAAGATTTAAATAAATAAAAATTTAACCAATATTCCTTAATAGTTTATTATTTCCATTAAATCAATATTATCAAAAACCCCCTTTACTTATCCCTAGTGATTTAAATAATTAATTAAATAAGTTAATTTAACAACCCTAGAATAAAAACAAATAAATAAATAAAAATAAAAATATTTATATTTACAAATAAATAAAGGAATAAAGAGATAAAAATTCAACCATTATTCATTAATAGTTTCCACTAATCAATCTTATTAAAAAACCCCCTTTACCTATCCCTAGTGATTTAAATAATTAAATAAGTTAATTTAACAACCATAGAATAATATTTAATAAAAATAAAATAGAATAACATTCTTGTCCCTAGGGAATTAAATAAATTAATAACCAAAGAAAAACTTTCTAAAACCCCCCTTTACTTATCCCTGGTGATTTAAATTGAATAAATTAAAAAAGGAATTAAATATATTAATAACCAAAGAATAATAAATGAATAAAATAAAATGGAATTATATTCGAATTTATAATATATTATAATATCTTTAATTATTTATTAGGAAGAAAATTTAATTACTTTTAATTATAATATCATTATCTATTGATTATGATTATGTGTCCCTTTATAATTATAATATATTTTTCTAACCCTTGAATTCTCTAATATTTAAAAACTTTTTAACTATTAATTTAAAATTGATTTATTTTATAATTAATTTATGTTAATATATATTTATAATATATGTCCCTTTAACTTATTATTTGATCAAAATATATTTAACTATTTATAGATTATCTAATTTTACTTTTATAACTAACTCATCCCCCACATCCACAAGTTTTTCAATCAAGTAGTCAAGCAAGGGTTCCCTAAACCTTGGACTGAGAGCTTCATTATCCCTATTTTTAAAAGTGGGAATACAAATAACCCCTCTAATTATCGAACAATTATGATCAACCCTCTCTTAGCCAAGTTATATGGTAGTATTTTAGAAAATAAGTTAAGCATATGGCTTGAAAGTGAAGGTAAGCGGACTAAAGGCCAAGCCGGTTTCAGAAGGCATCACTCAACAACAGACCACCTCGTTACGCTTAGGATCATTGCGGAGGAATGTCGTAATGATAAATCCAATTTATTTTGTTGCTTTGTGGACTTTAGAAAGGCTTTCGATACGATTCCTAGATACAACCTTTGGAATAGATTAGAAGAGCTAAAGGTTCCTCTCGAGTTGAGAGCTGCCGCTATAAGGTTATACAAGAATGTAATTGCCAAGCTAAAGAGCAATGAGGGGTGGTCAAGAGATATTAAGTGTAACATTGGAGTTAAACAAGGTTGCCCCCTCTCCCCTACCCTATTTGGCATTTAAATCGACAAGCTCGAAGGTTGTTTAGAGGAAGCAGGATGTGATGCCACGATCTTAGCTGGGATAATCATCATCCTTCTTCTCTATGCTGATGATATTGTTCTTTTGGAAAGGTGCCCATCTGATCTTGATAAGCAACTCAGGCTTCTTAAGGATTTATGTTCTACCATGGGTATGACTGTTAACACTGACAAAACAAAATTTATGATTATCAAATCTAAGAAGGACACTTACGCTAATTTTATGTATGACAATAATAAATTGGAGGAAGTGTATTCTTACAAGTACCTAGGAATTGATATTCATCACAAGCTCAACTGGAACCATAGCATTGAGAAAATGATTAATGGGGGGTGGAAAGCTTATTTTGGTCTTGAACATAATTGTAAAACAACAAACCTCATAATGTGGGATAAAACTAAGTTCCCATTTGAAACTGTAGTCACTCCTGCTATCTTATATGGCTGTGAGGTTTGGGGTTGCAGCATCTCCAGAGAATCATGGAGAAAGATTGAGCAAATCCAGAAGTGTTTTATAACTTATAACATGAAAATTAAAAGTAATACACCCTATCCTATTCTCCTTGTAGAAGCAGGTATTTCCACTATTTAGAGCCTAGCTATGCTTAGGTTTCTACTATACAAGCACAAACTCAATAACATAGATGATCATAGAGTTCCTAAGCTAGCTTTAAATTCCATCCAAAACCACCTAAGGCTCAATCGGGGGTGGCATAAAGACACAAGGGCCTGGTTAAACTATTGGGAGATCAACGGGAAGGATGCATTGCAAAAGATAACTAACATTAAAGATATTGTTACTTCTAAGTTCAAAGAAAAAATGTGGTGTGAGAAAGATTTCGTAGCTAAAAGAAAATTAAGTTATTATAAGAAGGTCATCAACCCCACCCTAGAAGATCAAAAGTATCTCTCTATTTTAACTAGATCAAAGAAGAAAATTAATATAGCAAAGATTAGAACAAATTCTCATGAGCTCCATAGTGAAACAAGTCGTTGGGCAATTCCTAAAATTCCATGGATGGAAAGGATCTGCCATATCTGTGAGAATAAGAACATCAAGGATGAAAACCACTTCCTCTTAGAGTGCCCCGCATACAACCACATTAGATCTCAGTTTCACAATCTTTGTTACAATACTGACCTTCCTAGCCATTTACAATGTAAAAATTATAGTGAGTTCGGGAGGCTTCTCTCCAAGCCTTTTGAGCATAGGAATAAAATCTTAAATCAAAATAAATAATTTGTTTTCTTTAGGTCCGGAGACAATGTTTTGGTTCCTCGAAGGACAAATTAACGCACCATCATCAATCATCATCATCATCATCATCTCCTCAATAATTAATTATCTAGAATTAAGTAAAAATTTAATTAAATAACAATTAAAAAAAATTATAAATAATGAAAAAATGGTAGTTATATATTATGTTGTAATAAATTATTAAAATTAAGATTAAGAATAAAGTGGAAATAGTGAATAAAAGAAATATAAATGGAGACTTTTAAATGCTAAATTTTAAGGGAAAAAAATTATTTTATAATTTAGGAAAAATAAATTATTATAATAATAGAAGAAAATATGAAAATAAAAAATAAATGAATGTCATACATGTCTTTTATTATCTAGATATTAGGGATTTAAACTCTATGGCATATTCTAAAATATTTTTACTAGTAATCGTAAATAAAGGATGATATGTATTTTAAAGGTAGTTGTATTGTTTTATTTAAATTCATTAATTAAGAAAAAGTCATTATTGTTTGGCGTGGTATTAGTAAGTCATGACATATTAACAATGTCTAAGTCTTACATTTTCACTGTTAAAGATCATATTATGTGTTTTGTTAAATATATAGATTTGTAACACATATTAATTCTATATAGTTAATAATAAAATAATAATAGAGGGAGAGCAATGGCAAAGGCTTAAATAGAAAGCAATGTAGAGACATAATTTATAACCAACAAGTGTGGTTCATTATGAGGATGAGGTGAAGAGGGAGAGCATGGCAAAGGCTTAAATAGAGAGAAATGTAGAGACATAATTGCAGGTAATGGCTATATTTGAACAATAATATTTAAACTATGATATTAATTTCTTAATATATTAAACAAACTTATTATGAAGTAATGGATATATTAAAAACTAGTCGTTTAATATAGCCGAAATACTTTGCATAATTCATTATGGATGACAAGGATGAATACATAAAATAATGATAATTTAAAATAAAGTTGTAATTTAATTAATTCTTATGATTATTTTTTTTAAACTCATTATACTTTTATAAAATGATATTGTTTTATAATTTCATGAAACATTTTTTTTTAATATATAATTCTACATTATTTTTTTAAGTTGAAAAAGTGTCATAATTTAATAAAACATTATAATTTATTTAATTTTTATAATTTATTTTATTGCCCTCAGAGGTGCTCTATAGCCCAGTATATGATGGAGATGTTGTCACGTAAGGTAGCGTTACATTAAAAAATATTAAAAAAATATGAGGGAGATATTGTCATGTAATGTAACGTTACATTAAAAAGAAATATTTACAAAATATGACGGAGATGTTGTCACATAAAATAAAATATTAAAAAAATATGACGAAGATGTTGTCACGTAACGTAATGTTACATTAAAAAAAGATATATGTCGGCTAATATATATTGTATATGTGGAAGATATGTGTAATGTTACTAGATATGTGTCGGCTCATATATACTATATACGCTGAAGATATGTGTAACTTTACCTTCAAATAATAAATAAATTGTATAGATTATCTTTGATTGGGGATAGATGGGGGGGGAGAGAGAGAGAGAAGAGAGAGAGAGAGAGAGAGAGAGAGAGGGAATAGATAGATAGGGAAAGCAAGAGGGAGAGATAGATATTTAGATATATAGATATGGGGAGAGAGAGAGTGAGAGAGAGAGTGACATATGTTTAGGGGTATGAGATAGAGAGACAAATAAGGAGATATGGAGGGAGGTATAAATATAGATATCAGGGGGAGAGAGGAAAGAAGATAAATATAGAGAAAGTTAGGGAGAAGCAGGGAGAAGCAGATAGAATGAGACGGGGGAGAGGGAGGGGAAGAGAGAGGAGGAGAGGAGGGAGGTATACACATAATGTAAGGTGGACAGTGAGGGAAGAAGAAAGAGTCTCACAGACAAAATCCAAAATTTGATATTTGACGCTAGAAATAATAACACTTGGTAAGCGATCTCGGTCCATTCTTTGATAAAAATTTAATTGAAAGAAACTTTTTCTGATTAATTTTACACTTCAAACAGAAACATAGAAGCTAGATCTACAATGTCATGAATATTTAAGATTTTCAATGTGGTTGTTGATTTCTAATACTATTTGATCACATGCACTATATGAATTGATTTTAGTGTAGATGTTGATTTATAATTCTATTTACTACCTTACGCTAGATGCATTGATTTCTGTGACGATGTTGATTTCTACTCCTATTTGATTTCTTGCACACGATGCATTGGTTTTAATGTAGATATTGATTTCTAATACTATTTTATCGCTTGCACTAGATGCATTGATTTCAGCGTTGATGTTGATTTCCGCTCATATTTGGTTTCTTGCATTAGATGCATTGGTTTTAGAGTAGATATTGATTTCTAATCCTATTTGATTTCTTGCAATAAATGCATTGATTTCAGTATAAATGTCAGTTTATAATCCTATTTGATTGTTTGCACCGTATGCATTGAATTTAGTGTAAATGTTATTTTTTGATCTGATGCAACAAGATGTATGATGTACATTAATTTCAAAGTAATTAGATTAATAGTTTGCATTGATTTCAATGTAAGCACATCTCTACCTCCTCCATCTATATCTCTATCTCCCATTATCTCTCCTTCTTTATCTCTCTATCTTAGCCCCTAAACATACACACTCTCTCTCCATATCTATCAATTTCTCCCTCCCTCCCTTCCTTTCCCCTCCCTCCCTCTCTCTTCCCCCTCTCTCTCTCTCTCTAACATTTCTCTCTCTATATCTATATTCCTTCCTCCCTCCTTATATTTTCCTCTCACTTCTTCTCTTCCCACCCTTCGCCCCCAACCCTTTATATCTCTATCTCCCCTTGTCTCTCCTTCTCACCCCGAAAACATACACACTCTCTCTCAATGTAAGCACATAAAAATTATTCAACCATAAATACAATACTTGAAGTTTCATCCTAAATAAAATTTTTGCTTACCCCAAAGGTTTGCTATAATGACTTTAAGATGTAGACAAGTTCATTTGAGTCGTCTTTATCCTATCAAAACAGATCTCATCAAAGCTATAATGACTTTGAGATGTAGACAAGTTGATTTGAGTGGTCTTTAGTCAATGAGGTCAAACCTAGTAGAGAGGGGTTGAATATAACTTAGTTTTGAGTATGGTTAATTTTAATTTTTGTTTTGTTTTTGCTGGTTATTTTTAATTTCTATTTTTTTTTTTTTTTCCTTCTTATCTTGGTGTCAACATTTCTACTTCCATGGAGCAACCATAACATTGTAAAGCCCCTCAAAGTATGAATTTCATACTGAGAAATCTATTTATGTTCTTCGCATATTATATGTAAGATCCCAAACATATAACAATTTTAATACTTCTAAATCTAAATAGTTCTTACACATTTCAATTTTTTAGTTTGTAATCTATTTCCATGGAGAAACCTTAACATTGTAAAGTCCCTCAAAGGATGACTTTTATATTTAGAAATCTATTTATTTTCTTGGCATATTATATGTAAGTTCCCAAACATAAAAGATGATAATAGTTCTTGCAAATTTCAATGTTTTAATATGTAATCAAACAATGAACAAAAGGGGGATCTCAAAATGAAGCCTCTTATTTATATTAATAACTAACAAGGATATATGCCCATACAAATAAGATTAGATCCTGTGGAGGGCTACTCATTAAAAGACTAATCTAAGACATTGAAGTACATTTATATCAATAACTAACAAAGATACATGCCCATAAAAATAAGATTGGAGTCAATGCAAATGACAAGCATGAGTGCTCATTAAAATACTAATCTAAGACAGTCAAGCACATTTGTGAATCCTAGTTGGATCCATGAGACAGATTCACCAAGGGGTTTCACTCACTGGATCAAAGTTATGTGACCACACTAAATTCTCAATAAGCACAATACCATAGTCAACTCCCAATGATCCTATAAGTTTGATGGATACTCTAGACACCCTATTTTATTGTTTTCCCTTGAAAAAATAAAACAAATACCCTGATAATACCTCTAATGTTACCACTGCGAGTAACTGTGGTGGGGGCTGAGTATGAGCCCTTATGGGGACCTGTGAAAAGGTTCAAATCCCCAGCGAAAGTCCTTACTTCGATGCTGTCAGAAACATTCATGCAGATCTCGAACAAAACATGTACTCGCCCTCGACACTACGATCATAATTGGGGACACCCACTCTTTCGTCGAGGGTTAGGCAATGTGTGCTAATGGCGTTGCCAAATATTTCAGACTGCACTGACTCCCTTTATAGCCTAGGTAGCTCCATCGATAGTTTTGCAACAAAGCTATGGCTTCTCACATAGCGTACGTTCCCCTATGTGCCATTTTCCACAAGGCTTACTCATTAGTATAATTTTTAGTGTCATTATTATTATTATTATTACTATTATTATTATTATCCAATCTTAACTTCACCGTTAAGCGAGACACCAAATTGGTGTATGAGACTCCCTTCTTTGTGAGACAAGGGACCCACTTCTATGCATTTGATATAGTATTCTATGTTGAATGGATAATTTATGCCACACTACTATAGCAAATCCTTAGAGAAGATTAAACAATCCCTAGTTCACTACTCCACAAGATCAACATGTATTCAACAAATTTTGTAAATATAATTATTAAATAACATTATTTCCTCTCTCTTGTCCTAGTTCTACATATATTTGACCATTAGTTCTCATTCCATAGTCTTACAATAAGTAAAATTAATAAATCCTAAAAGCATTCCATAAATCACTCCATAAATCATATTTTTCCTAAATCCTAAACTCACTCCATAAATCATATTTTTCTAAATTCTAAAATCACTCAATAAATCATCATAAACCTTTCATGTTTTTTTTAAAATATATTTACTTTTACTTTATCTACAAAACATATATCCATAACTTTTCTAAAACTATAATACATTAGTTCTAAAAATCATAAAATATATTAACTTGTAAAATATTGTTTATGTACATAAAAAATATATTATTATCATATAAAAATTAAAAAATATGGTTGTAATTTAAAAGATATTCTACTTTTAATATCAATTAGAAAAATTAATAATATTTAATTATTCAATAACATTTATTTTACAAGAGTTTTTATAGTAAGTTACATCTGGTATATTATGGTAAGTTACATGGAGATATTATAATATTGTTAAGTTAATGATAAACATTATTGCGTGGAGTCATAATACGGATATATCAAATACATGAAAATATTTCTTGTGATATTTATATTCTACAACGTGTAAAAAAAATAGAATCGTTAATTATACGCATATTTTCTTAGTCTATTAGTTTATCAATTTTTTACTATTTTTGTTAAGATGTTAGGTTTTTGTATTTAATTAATTTAATCTCGTAGAATTTTAATTTACAAATAGCTAAAATACATTTAATGAAATAAATGTCCCAAATTTGAGAATTTACAATTAATAAAAGTGTTTAAGATAAAGCATTTGAATATTTAGAATTCCTTTAAGAATAAATAGAATACTATAACCAAGCTCTAGGACATAAGAGGTCAATATTGTTAGACAATCTATTTGGATCAGAAATATTCTAAAGTCTTTAAAATAAGGTATCTCGAAATTTGAAATTCATAAAATAGTAACTATAGAATAATCTTATTACAATGGTGGAGTTAAAAGATCAATATCATTATAAAATCTATTTAGATTACACATATTCTAATAATGATGATGATGATGATGGTGGTGGTTAACGTCCGCTGAGACCAAACAATGATCTATCGGACCTAAATAAACAAATTATTTATTTTGATTTAAGATTTTATTCCTACGCTCAAAAAGCTTGGAGAGAAGCCTCCCGAGCTCACTATAATTTTGACGTTGTAAAAGGCTAGAAAGGTCAGTATTGTAACAAAGATTGTGAAACTGAGATCTAATGTGGTTGTATGCAGGGCATTCTAAGAGGAAGTGGTTTTCATCCTCGATGCTGCTATTCTCACAGATATGACAGATCCTTTCCATCCATGGCGTTTTAGGAACTGCCCAACGACCTGTTTCACTATGGAGCTCATGAGAATTCATTCTAATCTTTGCTATATTAATTTTCTTCTTCGAGCTAGTTAAAATAGAGAGATACTTTTGATCTTCTAGGGTGGGGTTGATGACCTTCTTATAATAACCTAATTTTCTTTTAGATGCTAAATCTTTCTCACACCACAATTTTTCTTTGAACTTAGAAGTAACAATATCTTTAATGTTATTTATGTTTTGCAATGTATCATTCTCGTTGATCTCCCAATAGTTTAACTAGGCCCTTGTGTCTTTATGCCATCCTCGACTGAGCCTTAGGTGGTTTTGGCTGGAATTTAAAGCTAGCTTAGGAAGTCTATGATCATCTACGTTATTGAGTTTGTGCTTGTACAACAGAAACCTAAGCATAGCTAGGCTCTCAATAGGGGAAAGACCTGCTTCTATAAGGAGAATAGGATAGGGTGTATTACTTTTAATTTTCAAGTTATAAGTTATAAAACGCTTCTGGATTTTTTCAATATTTCTCCATGATTCTCTGAAGATGCTACAACCCCAAACCTCACAGCCATATAAGATAACAGGAGTGACTAAATTTTCAAAGAGGAACTTCTTTTTATCCCACACTATGAGGTTTGCAGTTTTACAATTATTTTCAAGACTAAAATAAGCTTTCCACCCCCATTAATCCTTTTCTCAATGTTATGGTTCCAGTTAAGCTTTTGATGGATATCAATTCCTAGGTACTTGTAAAATACACTTCCTGCAAGTTATTATTGTCATACATAAAATTAGCGTAAGTGTCCTTCTTGGATTTGATAATCATAACTTTTGTTTTGTCAGTGTTAATAGTCATACCCATGGTAGAGCAGAAATCCTTAAGAAGCTTGAGCTACTTATCAATATCAGAAGGGCACCTTGCCAAAAGAAGAATATCGTCAGCATAGAGAAGAAGGATAACGACTATCCCAGCGAAGATCGTGCCATCACATCCTGCTTCCTCTAAATAGTCTTCGAGCTTATCGATGTAAATGCCAAATAGGGTAGGGGAGAGGGGAAAACCTTGTTTAACTCCGATGTTACACTTAATATCTTTTGACCACCCTTCATTGCTCTTTAGCTTGGAAATTAAATTCTCGTATAACCTTAAAGCAGCAGCTCTCAACTCAAGAGGAACCTTTAGCTCTTCTAACCTATTCCAAAGGTTGTATCTATGAACCGTATCAAAAGCCTTTCTAAATTCCACAAAGCAACAAAATAAATTGGATTTATCATTACGACATTCCTCCACAATGATCCTAAGCGTAACAAGGTGGTCTGTTGTTGAGTGATGCCTATTGAAACCTTCTTGGCCTTTAGCGTGCTTACCTTCACTTTCAAGCCATATGCTTAACTTCTTTTCTAGAATACTACCATACAATTTGGCTAAGAGAGGGCTAATCATAATTGTCCTATAATTAGAGGATTTATTTGTATCCCCACTTTTAAAAATAGGGATAATGAGGCTCTTAGTCCAAGGTTTAGGGAAACCTTGCTTGACTGGTTGATTGAAAAGCTTGTGGATGTGGGGGATGAGGACAGGACCTCCAATTTTTAAGAGTTCTGCCTAGTAACCTTCAATGTCCTTAGCTTTCCCATTAGCGAGGAGATTAACCCCAAACTTAATGTCTTCTAAAGAGAAAGCTTCTTTCATTGTGAGCAGGGTTTCCAAATTATCCATGACATTTGGAGATTCATAAAGCTTTTTAAGATAAGAATTCCAATCATGAAGAGCAATTTTATTATTATCCTTAGTCTTCCTAGTCAGAATCTGCCTCCAAAATTTCTTAGGAGCTATCTTAGAGAGGTGTAAGAGATTCTTCTGTCTTTGACGAATGTACTGCCTCTTTTTCCTTTTAGTTAGGGCTTTGTATATTTTTATCTTGTCTATTTTAAGAGAATCATCAACAGCTTCCTTAATTGCTCTCCTCGCACTTTTACAATCTTTGTCATACCATGGATTGGTTTTGCTATTTCTTTTATTATTTGAAACTTAAATTGAGAACTTGTTAATAGAATATGAGAGGGTTGTAGTAAAATTATGATAGAGGTCTTCTATGTTGTCTACACTAGATAAAGGAAGAAAATTAGTTTTTAATTCATTTAGAAAGAGATCCTTTTTATTTCTATCAAATATTAAGTTCTTTTGGTTGTAAGTATTATTTTCTATGGGAACTCTGTGCATGACAAAATTGAGAGTTATAAGTAAAGGCCTATGATCAGAGTCAGGTCCGTGGTCGTTTAAGATGTCAAAATTTACCATTTTGTTGTATAATGGGAGATCGGAAAGAACGTAGTCTACCACACTGCTACCAAGTCCATGGATGCAAATCATCTTGTTGGAATTGGGCCACTTCTTTAGACCATTACAAATTATGAGATCCTGAGCACTGCAGAGCTTAACTAGCTCCGACCCAAACAAATTTTCCCCGAGGTCCTCAGAGCTTCTTTTGTACCTACTAGCCAGAGTAGGGTCTTCGTCTAACCAAAGAGGATTAGGGTTGGAATGATTGCTTAGAATAATAGCTTGGCTATTTGAAGTTCGAGCATTAAATTCACCTATTAAAAGGATATTACCGTCATTCCTTAGGCTAGAAATATCATTCTCTAAACCATTGTAAGAGTTAGTTTTATCTAGATTCTTCTTCTTATAGAAGTTAGAATTGATGGGGGGAAAATAACATATTGCTATGTAGGACTTTTTATTATTAATGTCTCTGATCTCTATCCAACTATATTGGTTGTAAGGGTCATTTTTATAAATCCTAACATGGGGGGAGATGTTCTTCTTAATGTAACAGGCTATTCCCGCAATGCCTCTACGGGAGGATCCCTTGTTCCACTTAGACCATAGCGTAAAGCCATCTATGTTAGGGACCTTAGATTCTTCGTGCTCCCAGGTTTCAACAAGCAAAATAATATCAACATCATTTGAAATCCAACTTAGCTTGGGACCTTTGTTCCATGGGAAGCCCCGATAGTTCCAAGAAAGGATACGAAGCATGTTTAATTGCTATTGATTACTATCTTTTTGGTTTCTATCTCGAATAGAGGCTTTTCTATTTCTGATTATTGCCCATTTTCCTTCATTTCTAGCTTCTTTTACCTTTTGAACCTCCTTTCTTAATTCTGCTTGATCTTCTGGAATGAGATCTTCATTTATGAATATTCCCATTCTTTTTAGACTGAGGTTTTACTAAGTATGTCATGCTTTATCAGTGAGCTCACTTTATGCGGATTAGTGCTTCCTTTATTCTCGTTAATTTCCCCAACCTTTTTGCTTCTGTGGACACATGTTTCTTTTGTTCTTTTGTATTCTGTCTGGACTAAGGTAAAGTTTCTCATTCTCTTATCTTTTAATACTGAGACTTATAAGGTTCAGGCCTTTTGTTACGTTCGTGGTCTAATTCTATTATTTTTTCATTTCATCTTTAATTGGTTAATATCTAACTTATCTCCACATATTTAGGGTGAGGCGACTATTAACTTTTCTTCTAATTCTTTATCATGTCTTTCATTTTTAAGACCCTCTTAAAGTATCAGCGTCTCTTTGCTGGGATGGTTGGTTTGTATCTTGGTTTTGTTTTTCTATTACCTTGCAATCTAGTCTCCATTGCCTCCATTTTATTCTCCAGTAGTTCTATTTTATTTTCTATTTGTTTTTGGATCGTGTCTTCAAGAGATGCAAATTTATTTTCTGGCATGGCTTCTAACTCTCTTTGTAGCTTGACTTCTCTTTCTTCTCTACGTTTCTCTAAAGACTCTATATACTCATAAAGGCCTTGTAGAATAACTGTGCTAGGTCTGCCCTTGGTAATCTTTGGTAACTGTGGTGAAATATTCATACTTGAAATTATATGAGCAAATATGTATTAGAAAAAGAAAAAGGTAAAGAATGTGTGCACCTGATATCAACGAACCTGACTACAGATTGCCCGTGCGAGCCAAGATCACCAAGCTTTGGATTTATATATGCGAGTTTCAAAACCAAGATCACCGAATGTGTTTATATATGCGAGCCCCAGAACCAAGATCACCGAATGCTAGGATTATATATGCGAGCCAAGATCACCGAATGCGTGGATTTATATATATTTCAAAAACCAGAGCCTCAGAACCAGAACGAGGATATAGATCATTGAGCTTTGGATTTATATATGCCAAAATCACCGAATGCGAGGATTTATATGTATTTCAAAAACCGAAGCCTCAGAACTAGAGCGAGGATATAGATCACCGAGCGTTTATATAGAGCACTGAGCGTGTATATAGATCATCGTGTGTTTATATATGCGAGGATTTATAAACGCAACCTCAGGACCAGAGCGTGTATATATATCCAGAGCGTATAAACCGGAGCCTCAGGACCGGAGCCTCAGAACTAGAGCGTGTATATAGATCATCGTGTGTATATGCAAGCCTCAGAAACTAGAGCGAGGGTATAGATCACCGAGCGTTTATATATGCGAGGATCACTGAGCGTTTATATAGAGCACCGAGCGTGTATATAGATCACCGTGTGTATAGATCACCGTGCATTTATGTATGCGAGGATTTATAAACGCAGCCTTGGGACTAGAGCGTGTATATAGATCCAGAGCGTATAAAACGCAGCCTCAGAACGAGAGCGTGTATATAGATCACCATGTGTATATGCGTGCCTCAGAAACGAGAGCGACATTATAAAATGGTGTGACATTTAATACCCCATAATCTTTGTGTTATTCTTATTATTCATCTTCATATGGCATGTTCAAATATTCTATTTTCTAAAAACAAAACCAATTAATAATAAAATAAAAGTTTTAATAATATTATTACAAAACTAATAAAAAAATAATAAATTTTTTTATTGTAATAAAAAGTAGTATTAATAGTTTTATATTTTGTATGATTTAACATTTTTTGACATAAATAATATCAATATTAATTAACATAATATTAATAATATAAATTATATTAAATTTTGTTAATTGGTTTTTTTTTAAATTAATAAGTTATAATATATTATATTAAATTAAAAATAATTTTAGTTAATTGGCGTGAAATTGGTGCTTCAGAGTGGGCATGTTAAAGTCAATGCCACAAAGACCCGCGGAGTCGCCCCGAATAAATTTTAATCGCAACTAAACAAAAAAATTGTTTTGAACTATCAAGGAATGGCAAATTAAAAAATGTTTTTATTAATATAATATATTGGTAAAGTTTTTAATTAAACAATAAGAATGATCAAATATATATTAGTGATAAAATTGATATATTGACTTTAAAATAAATATTTATAATGAATATTTTTAAATAATAATTTAAAATAATAGTATATAATTAAATAATTTTTTTAACCACTTAAAAATACAAACTGTGACATGAGCAGTTTTCACCGTCCGATGGAGAGGTCGAAACGTGTGTGGTGCACATTTGTGGACCTGAATGTTCGGCAACCACATTTTTATTATTTTTATTGTTAAATATATTATGTGTTTAAGACATTGATATATATCTTTAGGGCTTAGTTTTCTTAAAATGGTTTTTGCTTGGATTCTCCCGTAACTTAAAATTTAAAAATAATATTGATTATTATAATATAGATGTATATATGTGTGTGGTGGAGGCTCACTGATTATAATTATGTTTTAACATGGAAATTTTAAAATATGTGTTATATTATATTACAATTAAAATAAAAAGAAAATTTTGGAAAATAAACTTTTTGGGATTCCATAAATTTGGTTTATTCACTTACTATGACGGTGAAAAGCCTCAAGTGAACAAAGAAAATTATGAGAAGACAAAAATACTTTTAAAATTATCGTTGTATTATTAATAACTATAGTCATGTTTATTTTAGAATGGTCTTTTTTATAATTTTAATTTAATTATTTGTAACAATTTTGGGTAAAAATTTATGTAATAATGTTAATAAAGGTAAAATAATAACCATAGTCCTCGGTATTTGAAGCTAAATGTTAAAAAAAACGTAGTAAGACATGATATATTAATTGTCGTAGAATTGAGGCTTCTGTGATCCATCATATTTATAAGAAGAGCTTCGGCCTAAATCACATAGGACAGATCTTTGTCAACGCGTTTCGAACCAACTAGTGTGGTTCATCGTCAGGACGAGTTGAAGACACAAATCTGGCCTAGCATGTTAAATAGACTGAGCAGAGACTCTAACGGCTACCCAACTCTAACGGCTATCTAACAGCTAATTTGGACTCCAAGGTCGAGGTCAAGACTAAATTATTAAAAGTAACATTCTTTTTTATTTTTATTTTTATTTCTATAATTATTTTTATTTTTATAGTACTAAGATTTAATAATATATAATTTTATTTAAAAGATAGGTGAAATAGCATCATAAATATATTAATTGTAAATGTTATCCTATAAATAAAAACGAATTACTTAATGGTCAAGATTAATCATAATAATATTATAAAGATATCAAACAATAAAAGGTAAGCGAAGAGCTGCAAATTATTCATTTATTAATTTATTTACTAAAAATATATCTAAATTTTTACGGTACACGAAGAGAATTACTAACCCTTATGGTTGATTTACCAGGTAAAGTTAATTTGTTTATAATTTTCTCATTATAAAATTGTTTAATATGTTAATTAATAGTACTATTATGAATGTCGGGAAAAACTAAAATCTAATAATAATAATATTATATAATATATATATATTTATATATAATATATATATATAATATATATATATATATAAATATAATATAATACTATATATATATATATAATATAATAATAATAATATATATATATATATATATATATATATTAATTTAAATAGATAACTAATGACAAGTTGTTAAAAGATATCCAGATATATCATACTTATGGTAGAAGTAAAATGTAATATAGATAAGAGTAAAAATATCATTGCAAATAAAATAAATGAAATTAGAACCTAGAATAAATAGTAATTAACTACTAAATACTAATGGATTATGAAACTAACAAAATGAATCAAGAAAGGAATATAAATACAAATGTAAATAAAAATAAATTAGAACCTAGACTCCATAATAATTAGCTATGCTATAATAATGACCTTGAGGAGGCATAAATAATTAACTAGGTAAGAATAATAACTGAGATTATATATATAGAAATATCTATATATAAGCATGAATCTAAACATAAGTAGAATATCCATAATAGTGCTCTTTAACATATAAAGGGGAATCTAATAGACATCTAACTTAATATATAAAAGAGGAGAAAATATAAGAACCCTACGGAAGAGAAGCAACCAGGAAGAGCTCCAAAGAAACATAGGAGGCGAAGGACCAGGGAAAATCTCAAGGAAACCCTAGCTCAAGGCGGAAGAGGAAGAATCAGATGGGATCAGGGGGAACGAAACAGAAGAACAAAGGGCGGGGGGGGTAGAGGGGGGAAAAGAAACACTAAGACGATAGGGCAGGGATCCAACACCTACTTACCTTCCAGCCATCATCTCTGTTGAGATTGATAGGCCTTTTTTCAATTTCTATAGCTTCCCTTAACTTCCGATGACGGAACTGAGCTACCTTGGCAATCACATAATTGTCATTTAAATTATGAAATTAATGGAAAAGAGGAGAAAATGGAGGTGAAATGTCACACGTTGCAAGTAAGGAAAAAAATGAGGAAAAATAAGAGAAATTTGAAGAAATTGAGACCTCATTAATAAAAAGGCTTCTCATGATAAGTTGAGAGACTTTGGGCACTTCAGTTTTGGAGTTCTCTCTCTCTCTCTCTCTCTCATACTCTTGGGAACTTGCCTTTTTCTTGGAGCACCCTTGGAGGAGTATGGCATACTTGGGATTTGGAGCAAGAAGGAAAAGGAAGAGCAGGAAAGCAAAATAGGACGTCATGATCAACAAGTACAATGGGTTTTGCTTGCAAGTATAGAATTGCATGTATGATTGCGTTGCAAGTTTTAGCATGCATAGCATATGCATGTGGTTTCTAGTTATGATCTGTCCTTGGAATGGAGGATTGCCTCGATTGACTTTGGCTTCCCTAGCTTTCCCATTTCTTTGATAGTCATGGTTTTGTGGATTTTACTTTTGTTTTCTATTTGGTTCTCATGTTCCTTTGGTTTCGGATTGAGTTATTAGTTCCTCGAAGCTTTGGTTGGACAAACACTTTATATGCCCTGTAGCAACTTGGCTTGATTTACTTTCCCTAAAAGACTTGGTTGTAAAAACACTTAGGAATCCCTTGGTGGGTTGAGTTACTAGTCCTGAAATCCCTTATTAGGCAAACACTCTCGAAGCCCGACAATAGATATGGGTTGAGTTACTAGTCCTCGAAGCCCTAGTTGGAACAAATGTTGGGGAGCCCTTGACAGCTTGGGCTAACGGATAGTGATGTTTGACCACGAGGTACAATCACTAGTTGAGGGTTGACGCGGTTTACCCTCTTAAAGCCCTAGATTTTTTGTGTTTGGCTTGTTCCATGAGATCCCGCATTCATGCTTGGAATATGGCGCGAGGGTGATTGGCTGAAAGAGAGATTTGGTTCAACCAAATCTATGGTCAGGCAGTATATGGAAGTCCCAGACCTTGTTGCATTTTTCATATCTTAGCAAGACGTTATTTCCTCTTGTATTTGATGGTTAAATATACTTCTTCATATGTCGCTTCTATGGCTCTTAGATCATGGTTACGTTTGTTGGTATATGTTGGTTATCACGATGTTTTATGAGAAACTTTATGTATGTCTCTCATCATGTTTTGATTAGAAAATGAATTAATAATTAATATATGACCTAATATATTATAATGTAGCCATTTTGATAAGGTATCAGTGGTTCCTTATGAATCATAGATAAGTATGAGACCTCTATTCTTAGATATGTTGTTTGGACATGTAGATTACACATTTCTGATCTATTCAATGAAATTCGTGTCATGGCTAGTAGGGGTTACATCAAGTTAATATTCCAATGTTTGCATTAGTAACCTTGTTTCAATGTTATTCATCATTTCTGAAATTTTCATGAGGTTGTGTGCAGTGGCTAAGAAAAAGTGGCTCAGAATCAAGGGTCACTCACACAAAACCACCTCAAAAAGTCAACAGTCCCTAGTGTGCCTTACTGTGGGAGTGAATGGAATGCCTCAGTCACATGCATGGCTTGTCATGGGGATGACTAAGAGTCCATATTAGTAATTTTTCAAGTAGTTTGAGGGGTTGACCACCTCGAAGGGTTGGTTGGCTCTTGAAGGTTTTGTGGATGTGTGGAAGGTGAGTTTGGTTTCATTATGTCGGTTCCACTTCCTTAACTATACTTGGGGAGTTGAATCACATCATAATAGCCTCTCGGCACATTTTTACCCCAACGAACTCATTAACTTGGGTAAATGTGCAAAGGGGTTGTTACAGAGTGGTATCAAAGCATGGTTCACCCCTTGGACTAGATAGGTGGTGTATTGGTCATGCATACACATTGGTTACATATGTGTCCTTATACTTGTGTTCTATGTGCTTGTTGTGTATGCATGGTGGTGGTCATAGTTTTTGTTGTGATGTCATGCAAAAGTTGATGGTGTTGTTATGAGAATGTGTTCGTCATGAATGCATGTGAGTGTTTGTATGCATTGTACATATGTTGTTAGGGATGAATTGTGCCTAGTTGGTGTTAAAGTTGTGGAATCATGCATGTAACTTGATGGTGATTGAGATGATGTCTATATACTATTGTGATTATGTTTACACATATATTATGCTAATCTTGTTTGTCTTTCAGATGAGATATCCTCCTCGAACTATACTAAGGTATGTTTGCTTGCTTATGAATTCATTTAGCTCACATGATATAGCTTGCAGGAAGAGAAGAGAAAAGATGACTAGTAGAATGGTAGACTATAGTTCATGAAACTCTCCCTATGGATCAGGTGAGCATCATGGATTTAGGAATTAATTTGACATATAAGACACATTGAGAAGTTTTAAGGCATAAATAATGACTTAGAAAACAGACAATGATAGGATCATTTAGGCACTCGAGAAACACAAATAATTTAATGCATTATTCCTTCATATTTTGTTAAAATTTAGAGACAAGGATGACTTTACATCACAGATGGACAAGAGAATAGAACTAATGGGGCATATGGCAGTAGATCTCATTGTGGGCACAGGTTGGATAGAGATGACACAATCAAAGATGGAAGATTCTTGGAAACAACTAATATATAAGGCAATGGACATTGAATTTACTCTACTTTTGGTTTATATAAGTATCATGGTTATCATCATTATCATACTTACATGAGGACTGACCAAGGATACTTGGCAGATGAAGTCAAGAAAGCAAAGAAACATATATTTGGCGGGCAAATGAATAATTCACATGATGTAGTAATGTGGTTCCTTGGGATGATCAAGTTCTTTATATTTCATGATTAATCATCAAACATGAAGGCGAGAGTAGCTAAATTTAGTCTTAAAGGTAAAGAAAATATTTGGTGGGCATATGTAAACAACGTCAGAGGCATCTGGGAAGAGGAACTGACTTGGAGTGAGTTTGAGAGACTATTAAGGAAGAAGTAGTTATCAGAGGGATACTATGATGAAAGGGGAAGGAATTTGATGAGCTAAATATGGGATCTTTGAATTATCATGAGCACACCAGCATATTTTTAGATTTATTGAGATATGTGACTTGCCTCAAGGAGGAGAAGGCTAAGATTGAGAGATCCATTGGTGGGTTTTTGGTAGCATTCAAGGATAGGATTAAGTTTAATGAACCTAAATCATTGGAGGAGACCATCCAGAAGCTAAAGCATATTTATGAGTAATGAAAGCGCATATGTGAGACTAAGAAAGACTGGAAAGGTAATGCAAAGGATAAAGGAAAATGGGATAAGAAGTGAACAAGGCCTCAGGACATAGATAACAAAGAGAATTGAACACCACATAATAATTTCAATGCATCTAACATAGGGCATGAATTTCTGCCTATGGAGAAGAACAAGGGTGTGGGTTAAAATCCTCTACAGTGTTGGTCTTGTGGCAAGGCTCATCGTAGGAGATATTGTTAACAACATCAAGGTGGTATACCACATATTTATAGTGCTCAAGAGTCAAATATAGTGGCAGAATTTGGACAAAGTAATCCTCATATTTATGTAGCATTCAATAACAGGTAGGTAGATCATTGGGCATCTATCATTGAGATGTCGAAAACTATGTCACTATTGAGAGAGGGGGGGTGAATCAGTACTGTGGCACTTTCAAACTTTTTCTCCAATTAATTAATATTTTATCATGCATAAACTGAATCACATAACAAAACATTAGAGCATCAAAAATGCACATGAAACAATAAAAATAATAAACACAAGGACACAAGTATGTATGGTGGAAAATCCTTCCGTCGAAGAAAAAGCACATTGTTATTGTTGTGCTACTCAATATCTTATTATGTGTTAAACAAATTATACATGGATACGCTCACTCCTATGAGCTGGAAGACTCATCTTCTTTCAAAGTATGCTACCTCTTTAGAACATGAAATGATTTCTCTATTAGATATACAGACTTCCATTCATTGAAGGGTAACATGATCAATGATCCTCTCCCGGTTACTGCTGAACTAAAAAATGACTCTACAAACTTTGATTTGCTAGTACTATCACGACCAATGAGCCCGACCCAATTTTTGCCAAATTATCCAACCACCATTTGATGGAGAAAACTCTTCCTTCTACTAAATCTACCAAGTCACTATACACTCAAACAATCCATGCCTTCACTTCCTCCATGTGAGTCTCATTTCATATATTTTCAAACTGGACTCCTTAACTTGCTCAAAATCAGCATTGCAACAACATAACGTCAAAGCTCAACAAAATGATGAATTTGTAGCACAAGCTGCAATCAGAACTCCACACTAAAACTTCACACCATATACAAAATAATCTTCACATAAACACCTCACTTACTCCATAATATTATGGTTGAAACATACTTCATCTCAGTACTGCTACAACTGCAAATTGCTTCAGAAATTATGCATAATAAATCTCACATAGTTTGCATGCTCTTCTCGAAGTTAAAACTCACTCCATGCACTAATGTAACCAACCAAGCTCACAATGAGCTTCCTCCAATATATATATGATATCAAGTGCTCAACTCAATAATTACACACAACTATTGATCATCACAAGTCTGTCCATATGCTTGATTTGATCTATATTTAGCTCATTGACTTAATAAACCACTAACTCCATTAGCCTTTTTGATATTTCAAACTTTAAATCGATTTTGGAGGTCCCACCAAATTTTTTGAACATAAAATGAAAGGTTTCAATCACGGATGTCGCCAAAACACAAAAAATAGCTGAGTAACAGGGGGAATATGGAGCAAAAGTCATGAAAACACCTCAATTACTCCGTTAAAATTGTCATCATGTGACTAGGGCTATATCTTCATTCTTGATCCTATCTCCATGTGATTATATATTTTCGATTGCACCCTTGACTTAGCATGCATGTGATTGGGGCTTAATCTTAGTAAAAGCATCAGTTATTTAGTCCATAACCTCTTCCAACTGATGGACCATCTTCTTCAGCTCTTGAACATTCCTCCAAGCCTCTCCAATAGGTCTACAATTGATGAAGTAGCATAAGGATAAGTATATGAAATGAAACAATTATTATGCCAACCTTAGAACCAATACCAATACCTCCAGGACCTGTATCAACATTTCTAACTCCTATAGACACATATCCAACTTTTGTAGTAGCAACATCATGTCACATAAATTCCTGCAACACGGGTGGAATCAACGCCAACACAAGAAACCACAACTAATCACATATAGCACCACTCCAACCTCCTACAGTAGCAACACTCCAAACTCCTGTAGTAGCACCACTCAAAGCTCCTAAACCAGTAACATCTTTGTCAACATAACATGCCAACCCCAAACCAACATCACATGTGGAACCCATCTCCACATAAGTAGCCACAACATCATATCGACTAGGTCTAGCTATAAGAATGTTGACGTCAATGCAATCAAACAAGAGCATCAAGCCAAACACCCATCACCAAGCGGTCATCACACATGCATATTACTAACAACATCATGACCATGTTAACATCAATTCCAACACTACAGTGCCAACAAACTACCCCTTCCTCATTGATGGAAACCTCAATATAATATATAAGGTTGACTCAACAATCCAAAATCTATCCCCCTTTTACATCAATGGAAAAGGGCCATACAAACACTAAAGTACAATCCCAATAATGTGCGGGATGGGAGAAGCACTCACCCTATTATAATCAACATCATGTTGATAGAAGACTGAAGTAGACCAAAACAAGAAAATTAGCTACCAATCATGTCTCTAGCCAATGCCATCCCAAATATAAACTAAGCATGCTCCCCCAAGCCTGTAATGGGGTTGAAATCATACATTATTCTTGGTAAAATAAGCCTCCTTTCTAGGTGAAAGAGACTACTCATCGACCATGATCCTAACTAATTTTGGACATGATATACAATGAAGTACATTACATACAATACTTCAAGGAGAAAGTATAAGGAAATTACAAGGACATAGGACTGACAAAAGACTCCACTATACTTATCATCAACCAAGAATTTTATGGAACCAGGTTTACATCGTGCATGCTAATGTAGTGCGGCTACATCAAAGATATACAACATAGAATGTAACTTGGATTTCCATTGACCCATATATACTTAATGACAAAACATGCTAGACACCATGGGTCTCTCCATGACAAATGTGCACAAAATATGAAACAATGATAATACATGGTTTTTACGTCTACACACAATGGTGTTGTCATCAATACATTCCCAAAACATGAAATATCATGAGTAAATGGCAAAAATGAGCAATGATATATGATCCATAGGGAAGCAACAATAACATTTGATACATGGCATATACATCAAAACAAAAGCCTCCATGAGAAATGGCATAAACGCTTCATGTGTAGAAACAATAGTAGGAGCATTATCCAAACCATATGCTAGTGCATGGCCACTTAACACCTTCGCCATCACCATCCCATCAAATAATTTCCTACAGCAAGATCACCAAGCTCCACATAGATCAAACACTAATATCATCTAATAACACAATAGGACAATATATCATAGAAAACACCAAATACATCCTCATCATCACATTCTCTCTCCCCATGAGAGAAAAACCAATCATCACAATCCATCATACCAAGGCATCATAAGTAGAAGCAACTACTTATCCTCATCATATGTGAGAAACATATCATTAGTGATGCATTAGAAAAAATCAATGGGCATAAAAATATCACTCGAAGAAAACATGTACACTCTGTATATGAGCAACAGTAATCATAACTCATCCATCCAAACATATATCAGCAGCATGCATAAAAATATCATGAGAAACAACAATCATTCTTCTCATATCTCATCCATCCAAAAACGCATGACCAAGAACATAATGCATCTAAAATAAAAAAACATGAGTCATAAAGTGCATAATCTAGATGATCCAAGAACAACAAATATCCATCATTGCAACACATGCATGAAAATCCCCCAATAGGGGTGACCACATGTTACAATGGAGGCCCTCGGGACTCTCCCCCTACACTATGTGGAAGTAATGCTCATATTAATGAGCAGTTCAATCAATAGTAAACTCGTAAAAGAACTCTCCGCATGGTGCATTAATTGTGTTAAGAGCTAAGAAAGCATTACGATCCTGGTTGGAATTTCAAATGATGAACTTGGGAAGGAAGGAGCATTACAGAGTATGTGACAGGGACCATGGAAGCTCGCTGAGAAATTCACTCTAGATGAGAAATGAAGTGGAAGCCTAGCATGCCTTAGTCTGGTATCAATTTAGTTTTGAATCAAGTATCCAGGTTTTGGGAACACCACTTGATAGATATTTAGGTCTTGGCATAGCCTCTATTTGGAAGCTTCAACACCCACACTAAATATGGAGAAGCTTTCTCCTGGTTATCTTCTTTGCTGAGCTTGGTTAGGTAACTATGTCCTATTGTCTTTTCCTAGATAAGTGCGCTATCTTATGCCTTCCAAACCATATATAGGGATCTTGGGATGGGGACTATTATAATTTATAGTTTTCATTTCTGCAAGTTTCCAAAGAGTCCTTTTATGTCTTTGTCACTAGCTTCAATTGTGGGTTCCATATGTTTGGCTTTTGCAGGTGATTGTTTATGTTTTTCCTTCGGAGGCCTCCCATGGTTGCTTCTTGACCATGGGTAGTTGTGTTTCTCCCTATCGCTCTTTTTGTTCTTTGAATTTGTGTTACTATGGCATACGCACTCTCTCCGATTGGTCTCAGCTCATTTGGTTGGTTGTTATATATATCATAGGGATAGTGAGTTATTGGCCAGAGTATTTTCTAGGATTTTGTTGGGTTTTGAGAAAGTCCCTCATAGTCTATCCCCGAACCCTTTGTGATTGGGTTCTTGCCTACTTTAGGATAAACCATTTATATCTTGGCTTTGGTGTTTGTCCTCATTTTTTATCTACCAGCATCACTGAAGAGTATTCCAAGACCCCACTTGCCAACCCTTTTGCAATGGAAACAATGTTGTGCCAACAAGGGAGGCCTCATCATGGGCAAGGGGGGGACATCACATCAATGCAGATTGACCAACTTATAGTCATATCCCATCTTTGAGGAAATCGACAATCCTTGAACTTGAGGGAAAAGTGGCGCTCTCTCTTACTCATTATCTAGGTTTTATCATGGCTCCAGTAACCATAGATTCCATAGTAGAGAAGATTTGAAACATCCATGTTAATATGAATATTCTTCATGAAAATAGGTATGACGACCACAACGACTGAGTTTCTTATATAAATGATATACAATTATGTTAAAATGAGATATTGGAATAGTTGGATAACCTTCACCACAGCCAACGATGAATGAATGACCAGCTCAACAACCTAGAATCACAGCTAGAACATATTGATTTTCATATGCATGATCGTGTTCGATATCTTGTAGCTCCCCCTGTACTCCCTCCCCATCCCCCTCCTTGATATGTTGTTATTAGTTCTAGTGATCCTTTTGTCTCCCTTCAGCATTATATGGATTCAAATCTGTGCAGAAATAAAGTATGTAAAGACTTATCTATGGCATCCTCCAACACCCTAATTCCAAGATGTCCAGTAGGAATGACAGAAAAGGGGTCATTGAGACATCTTTTGTAAGTACTTTTTGATTGAAAATCTAATGGAACTGTTTTGAACGATTAAAAAAACACATGCATGGAGACATATGAACAAAATATCATCTAACAATATGATATTCTATAAAAATTCTTTTGTCGACGCGTTTCAAACCAACCAGTGTGGTTCATCATCAGGACAAGTTGAAGAACCAATCCAGCCTAGCTTGTTAAATAGTATGTGCAGAGACTCCAACGGCTATATTGCCAACGGCTAATTTTTACCTAAAGACACTAGTTAAACCAATAATATTCTTGTTATATTTAATTATTATTATTTTTAGAAATTAGATAAATTAGGTACATTATATACTAAAAGAATATAATGTCTGTATTGAAGATGCTCAAGTCATTGCTAAAGTTGCGCAGTTTCACCATCGCAAATTTAGAGAGGCCCTGGAGATTGAGAAAAGGCCGAATAATATGAATAGGGATGATGGCTGGAGGATTAGCAGTCGTTGGGTCCCAGCCCTGTCTTCCTAACCTCATCGGTCCCTTTTTATTAGGTCTTAAGGTTTCTTCTTTCCCTCTCCTTTAGGGGTGTTTTCGGTGGTTGGTTCCCCCCTTTTTTCCAGTGGATTTTTCCTAGCTTCCCTATAGTATTAATATGGTTTAGTCCTAGTATTATGCGTGATATGAGTTTTTAATAGGTTATTAACCTTTTTGCATTTAGTATTATGGGTTTCGTTTAAATAAAATGTTAATTATATTAAAAATCAGAATATTTAATTAGATTTTGGTTTTTTTTTTTTTTATAGATATATATATATTATATATATATATTATATATTTAATACTTACTATACCTTTAGACTTGAAATAATAATTATGATCCTACAACATACTATTAGTTTCTTTAGCGAATTTCATATTTGTTTGATAAATAAATAATAAAAGTTTAACCTTTATGTGTAATAATATATTTACCCTATTACATGTTTTCTTTAAATATTATTGGAATAATAAATTATTTAATGGATATAAATTATTAATTTAATCTTGATAGAGGATATAATTTACTGATTTAATGGACCATTAGATTTAAACGATAAATAAGAACTTTTATTAAGTATATGAGGTACCATAATATTAATTTAGTTGGAGTTAGGTCATTTATTAATAAACTAGTTCATTAACAATGAAATAATAATTATGATCCTACAACATACTATTAGTTTCTTTACCGAATTTCTTATTTGTTTGATAAATAAATAATAAAAGTTTAACCTTTATACGGTTTGCTTTAAATATGATTGGAATAATAAATTATTTAATTATTTAATAGATATAAATTATTAATTTAATCTTGATAAAGGATATAACTTACTGGTTTAATGGACCATTAGAGTTAAACGATAAATAAGAATTATTATTAAGTATATGAAGTGTACCATAATATTAATTTAGTTGGAGTTAGGTCATTTATTAATAAGCTAGTTCAGTAACAAATGAATTTTTGGGATTATAGGATTTACCTAATTTAAATATTTTCTAAGAATAATAGTAATTTAATATAACAAGAAATTGACTAGGTATTTTTATTAACACTATTGGAATAAAAAAGATTATTGAGGAAATATAGATGAATTAATAAATATAATTTATTTTTAAAATTGGATTTCTAATGGACCATTAGATTTAAATAATAAATAAAAATTATTTTAATTAATATATGATGGACCTATGATATTCATTTTAATTAAATTAGTTCGTTTTTAGATATTTATATACATTTATTAATATACAAGTACAATTAGTTAAATTAACTAATGAATTCTTTTAGTATATAATGTACCTAATTTAACTAATTTCTAAAAATAATAATAATTAAATATTATTGGTTTGACTAGGGTCTTTAGGTCAGAATTAGCCATTGGCAATATAGCCGTTGGAGTCTCTGCACATACTATTTAACAAGCTAAGCTGGATTGGTTCTTCAACTTGTCCTGACGATGAACCACACTGGTTGGTTCGAAACGCGTCGACAAAAGAATATTTATGTGATTTCGCCAAAAAATTTTCTAAACAATGTTATGGATCACAGAAGTCTAAATTCTTTAATTCATTATGTTAAATATCTTCACCATGAGCGGTATGAATAACATCAACATAATCAACGGTATGTGTTTAATGACTGTCATTTAATGATTGGACATATGGAACATAATTAATATAGATATAGGTCACCATGCAATTCGGCTTGTAAGAGTAGTTCTCAAATGGAAATTCTCTTTAGAAATAGATCCATAGGTGATAAGAGCTAAAGGACATATGGAAATATAAGGTGATACTTCAATACCACAAGTAGAGCCACTGCTGCCAGCAAGCATTCATAGCATCGATAGGGTTGCTTTTTAACCCCCCCAAATGAGCCAGAGTCCTCCTTATAGTTAATTCTTCTTTTCTTGTCACAAAGAGACCGCTATGCTAGCATGGTGACCAGATAACCATAGTGCCATTCACCAGGCTGTAACAAAGTGATCAGGTTGGCTCGTGATGAGACCCCCTGTTCTTCTGACATTTTTAATTATCAAGAAGGTCATTACCTTGGTTTGGTGGCCAAATTGGAGTGTCACCTATTACATCCTTATAATCATGGTAAGCTAGCTCAAAATGAGACCCCTATCCTTTTTAAGACATTGTTTTGAGCATTTTCATATTTCACTATTTCCATTTTTCTTTTGCAATTCTTATTGCAAAAAGAAGGAGGCTCATTTACTCCTTAAGAATCAGGGATGGTGTAAGAAGTAAAAATATGCCAATGAAAGTTTTATACTCTTATCCCCTTATCATCATATCAATGATTTTTATCCATTTGGAAGTATAAACATAAGCCAGCATGGATTAGGAATAATGAATCATTTTATGATGTGTCCAAAAGAAAAGATGTTTAGGCAGGAATTCTAAAGATACACCATAATAGCTATTGAATAAAGATAACCATCAAAAGGATATATAAGTCATAATGGTATTATTATTACCATTTTCCCTTAGAGGTGGCACAAATCAATTCAAATCGTGTTTATTTGTAATACAAAAGAAAAAGAGAAATGGCATAATGATTATAAAAACAAATGAGAAAAGCTCACAATTTATCCTATAAAAAGGTTTTGTTAGATTGATTGAATGACAATCGTACAATTGTTTGAACGACAAAAAAAACAAAAATGAGAATGCGTTGTTCAATCGATTGAAGCACAGTTGTTCAATCTTTTGAACGACAAAATTAGTGAAAAACGAAAATGTGTTGTTCAATCATTTGAACAGCGAAATTAACAGAAACAAGAAGTGTTATTCAATCGATTGAATGATAGGCATTCAATTGTTTGAACAAACAAATTAAAAGGAAACAAAATGTGTTGTTAAATCAATTGAATGGTAGTCGTTCAATTGTTTTAATAGCAAAATCAAATAAAAACAAAATGTGTTGTTCAATCAATTGAGTGATAGTCGTTCAATTGTTTGAACACCAAAATTATAAAGCAACAAAATGTGTTGTTCAATCAATTGAATGGCAGTCGTTCAATTGTTTGAACATCGAAATCAAATAAAAGGGAAATGTGTTGTTCAATCAATTGAACATCAGTTGTCCAATTGTTTGATTAGCAAAATCAAATAAAAATAAAATATGTTGTTTAATAAATTGAATGGTAGCCATTCAATTGTTTGAACAACAAAATTAGAAAGAAACAAAATGCCTTATTCAATCAATGGAACGACAGTCGTTTAATTGTTTGAACAACGAATGAAATAAGAACGAAATGTGTTGTTCAATCAATTGAATGGCAATCGTTCAATTGTTTGAACATAGAAATTAGAAAGAAACAAAATGTGATGTTCAATCAATTGAATGACAGTCATTCAATTATTTGAACAACGAAATCAAATAAAAATGAAATGTGTTGTTCAGTCAATTGAATGGAAGTTGTTCAATTGTTTGAACAACGAAATCAAATAAAAACAAAATGTGTTGTTTAATCAATTGAACGACAGTCATTCAATTGTTTGAATAGCAAAATCAAATACAAATTAAATGTGTTGTTCAATCAATTGAATGACAGTCATTCAATTGTTTGAACAGTGAAATCAAATAAAAACAAAATGTGTTCTTCAATCAATTGAATGGTAGTCATTTAGTTGTTTGAACAATGAAATCAAATAAAGACAAAATGTGTTGTTCAATCAATTGAATGGCAGCCATTCAATTGTTTGAACAACGAAAAACAAAATGAAAAAAAATGTATTGTTCAATAAATTAAACGACAGTCATTCAATTGTTTGAACAATGAAAACAAAAAGAAACAAAATGTGTTGTTCAATCAATTGAATGACAGGAGTTCAATTGTTTGAACAACAAAAAATAAAAAGGGGGAACATCCAAACTTTGTGAAGCTTCCCTAAAAAAAGAAATTCATATTTACATGGTAATGCCTAGTCTCAATTAAAAAGAATATGTACATTATTTACAAATTCTAAAGAAATTTCAATTTTTTAAAGGAAAAGTTGTTGGGTCTTCATTTCCTGTAGCTAAAATTTGCATGGAGGGGTCCTCGCGTACCTTCTCATAGAAAGACTCCTCGGTAAGTGGTTGATGATAGAGGTGGACTCGGTGCCCGTTTACGAAGAATGACTGGATCCATCGATGGTAGTTAGGGTAACAGTACCATTATTATGCACTTCTTGTATCTCATAAGGGCCAAGCCATGTTGTTTGCAACTTGCCCAGAAAATCTTGGAATATAGAATCATACAGGAGTGCCCAATCCCCTTTTTTAAATATTTCCTCCTTGATAAGGTTGTCATGCCATTTTTCCCTTTGCTGTTGAATTATTGTAGTCTATTGCAAAGAAAACAGTCAAGCCTCATCTAGTTCATTGATCTACGGAAGTCACTTGGTTTTGGCTTTTGTTAAATCTAGTCCCACTTCCTAGGTCGTTCTTATAGTCTTTATTTCAAATTCGATTGGAAAAATTAGTTCTTTACTGAACACAAGCTAGTATGGAGAATCACTAATCTAGTAGCTAGCAATCTAGTAGCCCAATCTCACCAATGTGTTGCGACAGTCTTGGTTAGAATCACTTCTATAACCTTATTGGTGCTTTCCACTTACCCATTCGCCTGCATATGATACGAAGAAGTGATCCTGTGCGTAATATGATGGTTTCTGAGAGTGGCAGTTTTGTGCCCTATGAATTGCTTTCCACCATTTGTGATCACTTCTCATGGTAATCCATACTGCAAAAATAGCCCAAAAAGGACATTAATCACTGATTCCTCTGTGGCTCTTGGTAAATCTACTGTTTCCACCCATTTTGTCACATAATCTGTGGCTACTAGTATGTAGGGCTTTTGATTGGATGGCGGATGGAATGGACCCACAAAATCCAATGCCCAATGCTGAAAGGGCTCTATGACTAATTGGGGCTGCAGAGGCATTCCATCAGTTTGGCCAGGCTGGCCCATCCTTCCACAGCTATCGTAGGTCTGGGTGGATTTCTTAGCATCATTAAAAACATTGGGCCAATAATAACCCATCTGTAATACCTTATGTCATATCCTTTGATCTATGAAATGTCCCCTGTAGGGCTTGTCATGGCAAGCCTTCAGAATGTCATGGATCGCATCCTCGCAGATACATCTACATATACACATGTCGGCCCCTATATGAAAAAGATATCTACCTATCCAAGAGAACCGGGTGTTCAGCTAAATGATCAATTTTCTTTCTCTTATCGTCAAATGTTTAGGTAGCTTCCCTACTGCCAGATAATTTGCCACATCTGTGTACCATGGCATCTTGACTGCCACAGAAAATAGGCGTTCATCTGGAAATTGGTTATCTACCTCCAGTGGATCATTCACCTTCAGGATTCGAGATAGAAAAATCAGCAACTGGGTTTTCCTTCCCAACACAATCTTTAATAGTAATGTCGAACTCTTGCAAAAGAAATAGCCGTCGCATTACCTAATCATTTGTGATAGGTTTATTAGATAGATACCAAATGGCAGAGTGATCAGTGTATAAAAATACATGGTAGCCAATTATATAGTGTCTAAATTTGTTTATTGCATAAATAACAACTAAGATTTTTTTTTTTTGTCACTGTATAATTAAATTCTACAGAAGTGATATTTTTTCTAATATAATATATAGGATAAGCTTTCTTATCCTCCTCTTAGCCGAGGACAACACCTATAGCTACATCTGATGCATCTGTGGATATGTGAAAAGGTAGCTCCTAGTTCGGTCCATGTAATACGATGTTCTTGAGACTAGTTTCTTTAAACCTGTAAAGGCTATGTCACACTTGTCGGACCTACTGAAATAAACATTTCTAGTTAGAGCATTTAAGGGTGCAGCAATATCTAAAAAAAATTTAGTAAACCTACAATAATAACCTACATATCCCAAGAAACTACATACCTCTGTCTAAGTGCAGAAGGTAGGCAATAAAATAATTTCCTGTATTTTTGCTGGATCTACCTGTATTCCCATTGCAGAGGTATAATGTCCCAAGATCATGCCCTCAGTCATCATCATGTGACACTTGACATTGTTTAAACATAACCTAGTAGCAATGCATCGTTCTAAGACATTTTCTAGTGTTTGCAATGCTTGGTCTAAGTCATCCTCATATGGAGTGAAATCATCCATATATACCTCGAGTCCTTCATTTATTAAACTAGAAAAGATGTTGAGCATAGCTCTTTGGAATGTGGCTAGGGCATTACACAAGCCAAATGGCAGTACCCAGTATGCAAATGTGCCCCAGGGACAGGTGAAGGTTATTTTATCCTAATCTTCAGGGGAAATCTAAATTTGATTGTAGCCACTGAAACCATTTAAAATGGAGAAGAATTGCTTCCCTACCAATGTATCGATGACTTGATCAATGAATGGGAGGGGGAAGTGATCTTTTCATGTTGCCTTGTTTAGCTCCTGATAGTCTACACAAATACTCCACTTCCCATTTTTCTTAGGGACGACCACCAATGGAGAGACCCATTTACTGTCTGAGATAGGATAAATAAAGTTTACATCCAATAGCTTCTATAATTCCTCTTTCACAATGTCCTTAAGGTGTGGGTTCAACCTCTGTTGAGGTTGCTGGATGGGTCGTGCATCCTTCTCTATATAGATGTGGTGTGTACATAGTTGTGGGTCTATTCCTTTCATATCAGGATAATCCCAGGCAAAAGCCCCTTTATTTTTCTGTAAGACCTGGATAAGCTTCTGATGTTGTTTTCTATCCAGATTGTCACTAATATTTTGAAATTTTCCTCGCTCGATCTCAATGGGTTTGTTGTTATGAATAATAGTCATTTGTATCCTTCAGAGGATCTTCCATGGCCTTGTTATCAAGGATTGTTTTCAATATTTCACATTGTACATTTCTCACATTAGTTGGCTAATTTATAAAATTATTGATAACGTTATCCTCAGTCTAATATTTAAATTCCAGTGCCTATGCTACTATGAGTGGTGAATAGATGCTCTCCTCTAGGTACGCTAGTGGTTGCTTACATATTTTTACAATGGGAAAAATCAGACTCACAAGAGGATATAACATAATATTTTTTACAGCCCCCTTTGCAATAGTCATGTTGTCTTCTCAACAACCAATATATGCATGAGCTGTTGCCAGTCAAGGTTGACCCAGAATCAATGGATGCCCATCCAACCAACTCCTTGGGTTTATAACCAAAACATCTACTAGATATTCCCATGAGTCAACAGAAACTGTGATATCTTTTAAAGTCCCTTCTAGTCTCTCCACTGATCAGTGAACAAGCTCTAATAAAGTAGTGGTTAGTTCCAGGGCTGTAATGCCAAGTGCTTGACAAGTTTATGTTGTTAAGATATTAATGGTTGCTCCCAGATCAACTAGTGTATTGGGAAAAGAGCGGCCATCTATCTGAACTGTCACTATGGGGTTTTTAGGATCTTCATACTTTATTAGAGTTTCCTCTCCCAAGAGCAAATCAGATAAGGTTCCTACAACATGGATAGTGGATGAGGTTTTTGCCTTCCTCACAAGCTTCCTTACACATAGTTCTTTGAATGTTTTGGCATTGATGAGAATGCCTTGAATGGCCTGGAGGAGAGGAATCTTAATACACAAACTTTTTAGTTCCCCTGCAAGATCGAAATCACGGTAGGCAATAGGTTTGGGTATCATTAATATTTTGGGGAACAAAGGAGAAGTGACTATAAGTTGTTTTATCCTAATAGGTCAATCTGAATTTGATTGTAGCAACTGAAATCTTTTAGAAAGGAAAAGAACTACTTCTCTTCCAACGTATCAAGGACTTGATTGATGAATGGGAGAGGGAAGTGATCTTTCTATGTTGCCTTTTTCAGCGCTAATAGTCTACACAAATACGCCACTTCCCATTTTTATTAGGGACGACCACTAATGGAGAGACCCATTTACTATCCAAGATAGGATAAATAAAGTTTACATCCAGCAGCTTCTGTAATTCCTCTTTCGTAATGTCTTTGAGGTGTGGGTTAAACCTCCGTTAAGGCTGTCGGATGGATCACGCATCCTTCTTTGTATAGATGTGGTGTGTACATAGTTGCGGGTCTATTCCTTTCATATCAAGATAATCCCAGGAAAAATCCCCTTTATTTTTCTATAAGACCTGGATAGGCTTCTAATGTTGTTCACTATCTAGACTTTCACTAATATTTAGAACTTTTCCTGGCTCAATCTCAATAGGTTGGCTATTATGAAAAGTAGTCATCTGAATATGCTCGTCGTCTATATCGTTCAGAGGATCTTCTATGGCCTCATTATTAAGGATTTATTTCAACATCTGACATTGTAGATTGCTCACATTAGTTGGCTAACTTATAAAATTATTGATAACATCATGCTCAGTCTGATCTTTAAATTCTAGTGCCTCTGCTACTGTGGGTGGTGAACGGATGCTCTCTTCTAGGTACGGCGGTGGCTGCTTACATATTTTTACAATGGGCAAACTCGGAGTAGTAGGAGGATATAACACAATATTTTTTATAGCATCCCCCTTTGAAATAGTCATGTTGCCTTCTCGACAGCCAATATATGCATCAGTTGTTGTTAGCCAAGGTCGGCCCAGAATCAGTGGATGCCCATCCAACCAACTCCTTGGGTTTATAACTAGAAAATCTATTGAATACTCCCATGATTCAACAAAAACTGTGATATTTTGTAAAGTCCCTTATGATCTTAGCACTGATTGGTTAGCAAGTTCTAATAAAGTGGTTGTTGGTTCTAGGGTTGTAATACCAAGTGTTTGACAGGTTTCTATTGTTAAGATATTAATGGTTGCTCCCAGATCAACTAGTGTATTGGGAAAAGAGTGACCATCTATATGAAATATAATTATGGGATTTCTAGGATCTTCATACTATATTGGAGTTTCCTCTCCCAAGAGTAAATCGGATAAGGCTCCTACAACATGGATAGTGGGTGAGGTTTTTGCCTTCCTCACAGGATTCCTTACACAGAGTTCTTTGATCTTTTTGGCATAGATGGGAATGCCTTGAATTGCCTGGAGTAGAGGAATCTTAATGCACAAATCTTTTAGTTCCCCTACAAGATCGAAATTAGGTTAGGCAATAGGTTTGGGTATCCTTAATATTTCGGGGAACAGAGGAGAAGTGACTATAAGTTGTTTTATCCTGATCTTCAAGGGCAATCTGAATTTGATTGTAGCCATTAAAACCATTTAAAAGGGAGAAGAACTACTTGTCTACCAATGTATTGACGACTTGATCGATGAATGGGAGGGGGAAGTGATCTTTCTATGTTGCCTTGTTAAGCTCCTGATAGTCTACACAAATACGCCACTTCCCATATTTCTTAGGGAAGACCACCGATGGAGAGACCCATTTACTATCCGAGATAGGATAAATAAAGTTTACATCCAGTAGCTTTTGTAATTCCCATTTCGCAATGTCTTTGAGGTGTGGGTTCAACCTCCATTGAGGCTGCTGGATGGGTTGTGCATCCTTCTCTTTATACATGTGGTGTGTACATAGTTGTGGGTCTATTCCTTTCATATTAGGATAATCCCAGGCAAAATCCTCTTTATTAGTTTGTAGGACCTGGATAAGCTTCTGATGTTGTTCGCTATCCAGACTATCATTAATATTTAGAACTTTGCTTGGCTTAATCCCAACGGGCTTGCTGTTATAAAAAATAGTCGTCTGAATATGGTAGTCATCTGTATCCTTCAGAGGATCTTCCATGGCCTCGTTATCAAGGATTTCTTTCAACATCTGACATTGTACATTTCTCACATTAGTTGGCTAATTTATAAAATTATTGATAACATCATCCTCAGTCTGATCTTTAAATTCTAGTGCCTTTGCTACTGTGAGTGGTGAACGAATGCTCCCTTCCAGGTACGCTGGTAGCTGCTTACATATTTTTACAATGGGAAAACTCTACCTGGCATGAGGATATAACACAATATTTTTTTACAGCATCCCCCTTTGCAATAGTCATTTTGCCTTCTCGGCAGCCAATATATGCATCATCTGTTGCCAGCCAAGGTCGGCCTAGAATCAGTGGATGCCCAACCAACCAACTCCTTAGGTTTATAACTAGAACATCTACTTGATATTCCCATGAGTCAACAGAAACTATGATATCTTGTAAAGTCCCTTCTGGTCTCACCACCAATCGGTCAACAAGTTCTAATAAAGTGGTGGTTGGTTCCAGGGTTGTAATACCAAGTGCTTGACAAGTTTTTGTCGTTAAGATATTAATGGTTATTCCAAGATCAACTAGTGTATTGGGAAAAGAGCGACCATCTATCTAAACTATCACTATCAGGTTTCTAGGATCTTCATACTTTATTGGAGTTTCCTCTCCCAATAGTAAATCAGATAAGGTTCCGACAACACATATAGTGGGTGGGATTTTTTCCTTCCTCACAAGCTTCCTTACACATAGTTCTTTGATTGTTTTGGCATAGATGGGAATGCCTTGAATGGTCTGGAGGAGAGGAATCTTAATACACAAATTTCTTAGTTCCCCTATAAGATCGAAATCAGGGTCGACAATAGGTTTGAGTATAGTTAATATTTCAGGGAACGGAGGAGAAGTGATTATAAATTTTTCAGGGTCATCATTCTGATCTATCACTTCCCCTTGCTTACATCCAGTATTAATTATAGGTGGTGGAATGTGTACAGGTGGAGTTACACTTTCAATTGAAGGCTTGTCCCTATTTTCCTTAGGGTTGATGATACACCCTAACCTCAATCTGAGCTTATTACATTATTTCTACTCAATCTCATACTCTGAGTTTTCAATAATATGTGCCAACTAGACTGGTCTGGTATTAGGATTCAGGTTCGTTTGAGCTAGAAACTGCATGCACATAAGAGGTTGAGAATTTTTTTGTAATGTATACAGAGCTAATAGTGTGGTTTGAGGCTGAGGGTCTGTCCCCATAGGTATATTGGATATCCCCAGATGTCACTACCAATTCGTAGACCAGTTCCGATTTTGAGAGGTGGAGGCAAGCCACTGGGTTTGATAGGGATTGGCTTGCCAAACAGGAGTAAAAGGATAATCTGGCCAACAATTTCCCAGAAAAGATTGTGTTGGCCAGGATGTCATAGGGAATGGTGGGCTTTGCCAATTTGGGTATGATGATTAGCCTTGCCAGGCTATCCCAAGGTTTTGTTGCTGATTAAACTACGAGGAAGGAAAGAATTGGGGTGCGTCTTATGACATACCTGTAGGTTTAGCTTGCCACTATCATCATTGGTTCATCAAATATACTGGTTCTGTTTCTTCCTCTGCTTCCTTTAATACTAGTTTCAGCCCCGGTAATGATGGACATTGTTTAGCGTCGTGATCTTTAGTACAGATAGCGCACATATGCACCATGTCTAATGGGAATTCCTGTTGGTTGTGCTTCTTTCGACAACATGGGCAAATGATGGCCAAATTTTGTTCTGCTAAGGCTTATTTTTGTTTAGCCTGTAGGACATCCAACTATGTTGTAAGAGTGCCCAGGATGTCCATCCAAAAATCTTCTAGGAGGTTGTCGATCTCCATCCGTGTTACGCCTCCACTGTTGGGTTGTGTTATATTCTTTCCACAACTAACCTACGTAGTGTACCGGGGGGTTAGAGGGGGGCCGGAGCCCCCCTTCGTTGCGCCGATTGCACAGTGTGGGGGTCATAGGGGGGGCGGCAGCCCCCCCTGTCCAGGGGGTTTGAGGGGGTCAGGTAGCCCCCCTCTACGGGGTGCGGGGCAACGCCCCAAGAAATTTTTTTTTTGGACCATATATTAGGTTGGGCGAACCTACCTATGGTTTTCGGTCCATGGTATTGGATGCTTCAGCATGTATAAATATATATTGTAACATTGAAAGGAACATAATGAAAAATGAAGCTGGTAGTCCCGGTTTCAGGATCCAGGGGAAAATCTCTGTGCATATGTGTTTTATGTGTTATGCTCTCGGATTGTTTATTTTCTTTGTTTTAGAATTCGTATGCAAGTAATTTCTGTACAGGGTTAAAACCTACATCCACTGTGTGGTTTTCTACCTCTGTTCATGGGATCTCAACTTCCTGCTCCTGTGTGTGTGCTTCCTCATGAACACCTGATACACAAACGAATTTCATCGTAATATTCCTGAGAAATATCTCCTTTTCCCATTAAGTTTAGAGTTTCTACCCATTCCTCTTTCATTTCTTTAATTAAGATAGCTCTTAGGACTTATTTTGGTAGGGCATTGTGTGGATACCTCTACAAATTATAATTAAATCGTTCTACATATTCTTCCAGTGTTTCATTATCTTTTGCAGTCATCCTAAAAATATCATCTCTTAGTTCCCTAGATTTACAAAAGTCCTAGTATATTTTGAGGAAGGAGGTTTTCATCTCATCCCAAGAATTAATACTTCGCCCACCTAGACCTGTAAACCATCTGAAGGTTGCTCCTTTTAGAGTGGAAGGGAATAGTTTTAGCTTTTGGGGGTCACTGGTATAGTCATACCCTCTACAGAGGACATCAAACTCAAGTAGGAAAGCATCAGGATCCTCTATGATCATCCCATGGAATGTTGGGATGCTTTGTAAAGGAATAGCCTTCATGGGGGCATTGGCCACTTGATCGACTATGGGGTACCCTAATGTCGACATTTGACCTTGAGGTGGTTGATATGCCATTTGGCCAAAGATGTGCCAATAATCATCAGGGACTTCAAGGGGTGCAACTCAGGGAAAATTTTAAGAACCCCCCTAAATTTCTATATATAATAAACGGGTGAATCCCCATGATACATAAGAAAAATGGAAGGCAATCTTATCAATAATATAATATGTATATATATTTTTTTTGGTGAATCTCTCACCAAATTATATTATCTTGTAATATCATGGCGAATCTTTCACTGGATTATAAAATCTTGTAAGACCTCGGCAAATATTTCACTCAATAATAAAGGCTTTGTAAAGGGCTAACAAAGTTCATAATGAGTATTTCCTGTAATGGCTTGAAGCCTTGCTAATCAACCCATCAAGAACCAAAACAAGTATATTCCTTATAAGTATATTCCTTATATAAAATATAAAAATATTTCTCTTGGAAAGTCAATTAGGTTTAGCACAGGTGGTAGGGAGAAATCCTACATGTGACAATGTGTTGGACTCATAATGAGTATTTCTTGTAATGACTATGAGCCTTGTTTTCTAAGCAATCCCTCAAGGACTCAAATATGTATATTGCTCATATGGAATATAGATATATTTCTCATGTATTGGAATATAAATATATGAGTGAGGAGTGGGAAATGAGCCACAATATGTCCTTAGAAAATTGACATAAAGAAGATAAGTGCAAAAAATAAAAAAGGTGAAAATGCAAAAAATTAGAAGAAATACAAGGGAAAAATGGTCAAACAACAAATTAATAATCCATGGGAGGAACAATGATTAGAGATAGTGAGGGAAGATGTTCCTTCAACCTAGGGATAGCAAAGGTAGACATTAGAATTCTCACTTATGGAAGTGTAGCTAAACAAACATTAAGCTCTATGCCAGTCATGAGAGGGAGGAAATCTAGGAAAGAAATGTGAGAACAAGAATTTAAATGGAACAAAGCATTGGGATTACAATCCTTGCTCGTTGAGTTTGGTTACCTCCTTTGAGGTCTATTGAAAAATTAAGAATGATCTATCTATCTATCTTCTTATATAATTAGTTTGTAAAATAGTTACCAAGTAGCTATGTTAGACCATGGATTTTGTGAAATGCTTTTTACTCATCCTACCTATCTTTAGATGGAGACGAACAAATATGAATATTGGAGATAGAATTCTCCCATTTTTTTGTTGTAACCAATTGTACAGGTATAACCATGTCCATCATTAAGTATGCCCCAACTGTATTGACAATATTCCCAAACCAAAAACTTTTTAGTACTAAAAGGCATAAAAAATCCAACATTACATACGAAAAGAACATATTAATAAAATCTGCATGGTGAAAATCAGCATGAATGGTTATAGCGCAGAAAGGTTTGCAATAGAAATCTACCTTAAAACTCTTGCAGCCAAGCAAAACAATGATAATAAGCAAGAGTCTCCCTTGGAAATTTATGTATCAAGATGAAAACCCAAAACACAAATCCCTAGCCAAAAATAAGTGAGAACCCCTTGCATCAGTCAAAGAAGAGGTTTATGCCCTGCAAAAATGCTCAACATTTCAAAGCGACGTCCTTAAAATGTAGAGCCCTATATATATTCCCAAAAGCTAAGAAGGAAGATGAGATTTTACTATTTGCGAGCAAGTAAATAGCCTCATCATGATTTAAGTAAGGTTTTGTTAAATTTCGAGGGTTCCAGCGTGCAATTCAACTCAAAAAAATTATAATGTAATTAACTTATTTATTCTTTATCTTACAATATTTTTTGAATTGCCAGTTTTTACATGTTAGTGTCATCCTCCCAACAATCTGAGCGCAAAGAAGCCTATCATGTGGCAAGGAATCTCTTTTTCTACTAGGGTTTTGGATTTTAGACCATCATTGGAAAAATTGGCTTAGTGTGAATAAAAATAAGTTTTGAATATCTAGTTTTTAAATATGTACTAATTAAAAAAGATTTTATATAACATTTGAAACTAAGGAGAGATTTAGTTTTCAGTTTTGAATATTTATTTTTTAAATGTATATTAATTACACAAGTCTAGGGAGAGATGTAGTTTTGAGAGAGATTAGTAGATAAGTGTTGTTATGATTTTTCTTAGTGAATTTCAGTTTTAAAATTGTTTATATTCACAAAAATTATTACAAAATATTTAAATTTTAAAATGAATATACATGGTCACCTTAGGTACTATGATTGTTTCCTTAACATGATAAAAGATGAAATAGCTAGAATCTAACAACACTTTAGGATACCTCTAAGGACACATATAAAATAATAATTATAGTTATCATATTAAAATAATAATTTATGATTTAATTTAATGGAGTCAACATAATATTATATTGCATGATGGTTAATTTTCATATATATATATATTAGACAAACCCTTCTAACTTGAAATGACCTCTTTA
>APFE031222158.1:60131-89130 GCA_000404065.3 Pinus taeda
AAGCCAACATGCAATTTTGAATTTCACAAGTCCGCACTTGAAACATGATAGCAACCAAAAAAAAAAAAATTGACTTGGATAGAAAGAAATAGCTTCACCTTCACCCTTGAGATACTTCTATTTATTTCAATTTGACTTGTGACATTCTTTATCTAACAAGGAATCAAAATCATCACTAGAATTAAATTCATCCAACACGAACTTTGGAGATCTCACTGACATTTGAGTTTTTGTTGCCATGCCTAAAAACCATGGAGATCCAAGTCAATAGCAGAATAAGATGTGTGTCTACTACTCAAGAACGCATTCCTTATTAAGCATTGTTACATGACAGAACCCAAAGGGACAACACAATATCAACATACACAAAGTCCCCTACCGAAATATAATCATAACTTAGCTAAGGAGTCTAAAAGATCTTCTTAATTAATAAACTTTGTATTTGAAAATTTGTTTCTTTATATTTAAAAAAGACTATGTTGTACAATGCGTCTATTTATCTAGGCAATTATATCATAGCATATGTCACATGGTAGCAATCTATAGTGCCTAAAGTAAAAAGACAAATTTGCTCAAGAAAATAGATTTAGAAAAGAGCTTTGAAAACTATATGTTTGTCATCAAAGCTTTAATTAGTTTAACAAAAAACTATTTGGAGTTTGAAAATCAAAATCATTCATAGGAAACGAATAGGACAATGGCCAAAGCCACTTTCATAAAAATAAAGCTCGAATCACTATTGTCATTGCAGATAACTGAAATTTGGGCAACGGTCTAACAGTTATAGCTTATTTACAGGGAAGACTCATCAATACCATCATTTTTTTCGACAGTCTATCGTGTCTCTAGACCAAGATCAGATAGCTTGTTATTCTCAAGTTCTACCTTTCAAGTGTTAATTTCCTGCTCACCCTTTAAAAAACAATTCTACAACTCCAATTGATTTTGTTTTGTCAAGATAATTGGTAGGACCTTCCCATCCTCTGTTTTACATCAATCAATAACCATTCATCAATGATATAAAGAATAACAGATACACAACAAAGGCCAAAGATGCACTTGGTGTATACTTATGTTCTAGAAATCATCTGGCCTTATTGGTAGAATGAGATCACCCTGAAAAAATAGCATCCACCTGGAATTTACAAAACTTTTTAAATGAAGCTCCAAGTAAACCAATCAAAAGATGAACATCCTTTTAATCAATAAAATCTCTGACTTAAAATAAAGTGGCCTACAATAGAATGTTATATCAACCATGTCAAGTAACTAACATTAGGTGAAAAATACATGCCATGCATATTGGATTATCAAAATAATTGATGTGGTAAAGCTCAAAATCAAACAGATGACTTAAAACTAAGAAATGCAAATAAATTACTTACAACTAAGACATGAGGTTGCCCTTTCAACCCTGTCATCAAATAACTCTTCTTTATGTCATAGACAATTGAACTTTTTCTGATACCAGGCGGAAGTGGTATTGTAACATTAACCTCTGGTGGAGTCTGTGTCCATGACTACTTCTCAAGGTCCGCTCCATTACCATCATTTGGGGTTAGATAAGATACATACAAAAACCATCAACATGAAAATTAAATCTACATCCTTGTAAAAAAATGGGAGGAAAAAAAATTCCAAAAATTGAAATAGACTGTAGCATAACTCATTTCTACAACATGATTATCCTGTCATGAACAATAAAAAAAGAAATCAGGAGAAATGTAATTTTTGCCACATTTTGACAATCATTTTCTTGTGCATATTCTATGAGCAATTGATGAAAAAAGTCAGCTAATGCTTGCCAATATCAAGATTATAGTAAAACATAAAGGAACCATTCCAGCACATATAATCCTAAACATAAGTATCTATACATATAAGTATTTATTGAGGACATTGTATTTTATGAAAATATAGAAGTCAAATCTTTGAAATAACACAATTTATGGTACCACTACCTTACAAAGTCCATTCATTCGAGTATTTACAAAGTCTATTTAGGAATTTCCTCAAAGTTCAAAGTTCAAACAATTAACATGTAGCCTAAAAATACTCGTATTTGTAAAGGAGATAACCCAGAGATGTAGAGTATATATCTCACATTTATATATCCTAATTTACAGACATTGAAATGACACTTTTTAGCATACTATTGTGAATTGAACCCAAAATGCTAGAAAAAAATAATGATGGTTATTTTTGTTAAAAAATGGAAACTGGGGCCAAATTCCACTTTGAATAGCTCCTTTGGGGAATATAATTATGGCATTGAATTCCTCTTTTTGAGAGGACCAAAATTGATTTAAAGATAATCAAATTTGGATAAGTAGAAGTGGAATTTTGAATTTATATTTCTATCATGTAAATTATTTAGGTCAGCCTCAACTATGTGTCGACTTAAGAAGATAAAAAGTCACGTCCCCTCAACTCCTCGGTAAGAGTTTGCCAAAGCCCCTTTGATTTCCCAAATGTGCTAGTTTACATCCAAGCTGAAGCTGTGTCCAACGGCTTTTCAAAACAAAATAGACCACCACATAAGATAATGTTTATGTCTAAATTTGAGCAAGATATGTACAAGTCAAAATACAAAAATTTGGCTAGAAAATGAAAAACACGAGGACAAAGCAGGAAGAAAATGATTTGTACTTATGTTATCATAGTTGTACAAGCTCTAGTTGTAGCAGCTACAGCCAAATTTCCCTTTGTTCCCATATACGTGTTCCTATGTTTCAAGTAAAATCTCTTAGACTATAGCTATAATAGTATTGGTTAAGTTTTTGAAGTATAATTACTTGATGAAAATTGAATAAGCTAAACTAATGGTAAATAATATCAAAGTAATTATTTGTAGATCAAAAAAGGTTTTTCAAGTAAAATCTCTTAGACTATAGCTATAATAGTATTGGTTAAATTTCTGATGTATAATTACTTGATGAAAATTGAATAAGCTAAAGTAATGGTAAATAATATCACAAGTAATTATCTATAGATCAGAAAAGGTTTATCAACATGGTATCAGAGAAGTGAGATCAGGTAGTGGAGTGTGTCTTGGTGGAACGATCTTGCATCAAACAAATCTGTGTATTTTCCCTGGAACTAGTTTATTTGTAGATCTGAGAATTCAAGCATGCATTACGTAAAGATCCATTGGCTCTAGCACCATTATTATACACAACTGCTTTTGTATTTTTGTTTCATCTTATTCTGGAACAATGTAAGGAGGTGAGAATGATCATTCCCCATAGTCAAGTTGAAGGGAGTGATAACATTTACTGTGTGGAACAGTAAATATTAATTCATGAAAATTTTCAATCCCAAGGGCATGGTTTTGTGGAGTCTCCTCTACTCCAATTTTCTTTGAGCACTAAAGATATCAAAAACTGAAAGCAAAGGCAAGGGAGCATTACAATAATATTACTCTATATTCAAAGAGTTGTCACATAATTTTGAGACATGCATTGGAAGATGTACATATATATGACAACAATATAGAATACATACATGTCTAGTGCGGTCAAATTCTCCACAATCTGAATATCACACAATGAGATAGAACATTTGAATCGACTTGAGGATAAGCTAGTGACAACAATGGCGTAGTATAGAAGTGGAAGAATTTATTGGTGGCACAAAACCCTCTATAGGCACTTGCATAGGGAAACTATGAAAAGATTCGAATAGAAACAGCTTGAAACTGAAGATGTTCAGTCAGCAATCTGAAACCTATAGTATCCTCCTTTTCATAATGTAGAGCGAGTGCTTAAACCTCTGCCTGTGTGATCTATCTATCATGTGTTACCTCTGTTCCTCCTCGTGAAACAACCCCAAGAAAATCAAATAGTTAAGGCTGGTTTCATTTATGCTATTACCGCAAATCAATCTAATGAGGGAAGTTGATTGGCATCAATTGGATCGAAATGACTAAGCATAGCATGTAAGCAAGTTTGCTGAACAACAACCTTATCTGGGAACCTAACATCTAAGGTAGGTTTTGGTCATCTAATCCAGAAATCTGAAGCCTATAGCATCATTCTTTTCATAATGCAGAGCGAGCACTTAAACCTCTGTAGGGGCGATCCATCTATCCCATGTTCCCTCTATTCCTCCTTGTGAAACAACCCCAAGAAAATCAAATAGTTAAAGAAGGTTTCTTTTATGTTGTTACTGCAAATTGATCTATTTAGGTAAGTTAATTGGCATCACTTGGATCGAAATGAATGAATCTAGCATATAAGCAAGTTTGTTGAACAACAACCTTATCCAGGAACCTAGCATCTAAGGTAGATTTCGGTCATCTGATCGAGGAATAACAACCCTCTATAAGCATTTTCGTAGGGAAGCTACAAAGAGATTTAAATAGAAACAACTTGAAATTGAAGAATGTTCACTCAGCAATCTAAAACCTATAGCATCCTTCTTTTCATAATGTGGAGCGAGTGCTTAAACCTCTGCCTGGGTGATCCATCTATCCCTTGTTCCCTCTATTCCTCCTCATGAAATAGCCCCAAGCAAATCAAACTATTATGATGTTACCGCAAATAGATCTATTTAGGGAAGTTGATTGGCATTAGTTGGATTGAAATGACCGAACCTATCATCTAAGCAATTTTTCCAAGTGGGTTTGACCAGCGTAAGAGAAAACCATGCATGTTCCATTGGATCACCTCCCGCAAAACATAATCTACCGGCCTTCATTTTATAACCACTCGGGTCAGAATTAGATCAGACAACCTCAATATTATCTTTATATTGGAACCCTAGGAGCATGGATGGGAGGCCCAACCCATAACCTCTCTTATGACCAGTGATCAAATTTGAAGGGCAGGTCTTAATTTCATTTAGAAGGGCGTACATTTAGGTCACCCTTATATAATGAAAAGCATAAAAAGAAAAAGAAATTCAATTAACAACAATAAATTATCTTCAACTTCTTTTTTTTTAACATATAGTGAATCAGTCACTGTTTGGAATTAATGTTGTGAGTTCCAAGACCACATACTATTGGTTGTTGATGTCTTTACAATGTTGCAAGCTACAAGATATTCCTCAGTTTATCAAGAACAATAGCCCCTTCCAACAGAGCTCCAAGTGCAGTATTTATCATATAATTCATACGCATTGTAACTGAAAAATGACGAGCCAACTATGTTCATAACATTTATGTTGGCAAAATGTTATGTTTTCTATTTGTTTCCTTGAATTACTGTCATACTAAGCAGAGGTTGGTGTAAGAACATCAAAAAAAGAATTAGTTTGAGTTTCCACTAGTATTATGAGTTTCCACCTTGTGTTAATTAGGTTTCGGCAATAATTTTGATGGGCAAACTAAGTTTCCACGAAATTTTTATAGTTTCAAATCTGATGTTTAAGCATGTGGAAAAAAAATCAAAGCTCTAAAAAATTCTCTATTTCTAAAAATTTCGCAGACTTTGAACAATGGACTATTAGTCAAACCCCATGATCAGAAGTCCATAGAAAATGTATTGCTAGAGCTCATAGGAAGCAAAAACCCATGGAATCAATGGCACCATAATGGGTTGAGAAACATTCACCTTTTCTCATGGCCTGAACATTGCAGAAAATATTTCTCTCTGGTAACTGTATGCAGGATGAGTCATCCTCAGTGGCAGACTGTCACTGTAATGGATACTACTATGGGGGAGGAATCTATGGTTGATTCCCTAAAGTACATGTGTCTTCGGCTTTCTTTCGATGGCAAGAAATATTCGGTTAATGGCTCTTTGGATAATTCTACTGAAGTTGACAAACTTCTAGCAACAAAGGGTGACCCAGAACGTATTTTGGATAAACTTAAAAGGGTGTTGCTATCTTTTAACATTAAAGAAACTAAACATAAGCCAAGGCCTCTAGCGAATAACCTGATTGTCTCAAAAAAGTATCTTGCACTGAGAAATAAGAAGAAGCTTTTTGTTATAGCTGTGGACTACTATGATTACAATGGAAATGTATCTCCCCATATGTTGGAAATAATTCTGGCGATAATCAAAGATGTGCATTCTAATGAAACAATAGCAAGATTTTCTGATCTTGTACTATCAACTGCATTAACAGTTGATGAAACTCTGGGGATGTTGAACTATGGCAATATACTACCTCATGAATTTGATGCTTTAATTTGTAGTAGTGGGAGTGAACTTTACTATTCAGAAATTCCTACTTGTCCTGATAAATTAGGATGACTTTGAGGACTTCTTTCCTTTTATAATTTAGGTTGTTGGGACATTATGAATTATGACTTATGATACTCATATATTTCATTAATATTTTATTCATTGGACATTAAATAGTTTGGACTTAATGACTTAGACCTAACAAGGGATTAGTTGAAGGTGCTTTTCTTAGGATTTTGATTCGAATGGTGTTTCTAATGATGAGAGCTCAATTGAACTGTAAACTGTATTGGTGAGACAGTGGAATTTATTCTTATTACTATTTCATTCATTCATACTATTAAGGTATTCAATTTAATTTTTTTCTTGATGTTTTAGTTGCATATTATTAAACTAATGTGAAAGAGGTTACATCATAAAAATTAAAAAAAAACATCAAAACACCTTTGACAAACACAAAGGGGAAAACTGGGTTAAGCATCAAATGATCAAAATCTCCTATAGTGTGCAATAAAATTGTTCAAAATTATTGCAGAAGGCCAAGAAAGAAGATAATAAAAATGTATTATACAACGTCTCCTTACTGAGGGGCATTGTGGCAAAATAGAAAATTTAAGTAAACCATATTACCAATGTTCTTGATATTTGAAGTACCTAAATGAATGGTATATTTCAACATGTGCAAATGCTTCCTTGGATTCCTCAAATGATAGAGTTCAATCTTATTCATTACTTTAGGTGTTCAATCTTTCAATTTCATTTTGTTTTGCTTTGCTTTGTTGAACTAATTGATTGAACTTAGTAGGAGCTTAGAAATGTTGTTTGAGATTTGAATTCCAAAGAACTAAAAAGAGAAGAGAATATGCATAGGCATTGAAAATCTAGGAGGCCATGCCATTACATCCCTCCCTCGTGAAATGCAATCTCAACATCCAAACAAACCATGCAACCATTATGAAGGACTCAACCAATTGAAACATGGTTGCCAGATTTGGTCGATAGGCCAGATGCCAAAATTCCTAACTACACACAATTGCCTTCATTAAGGTGTTGATCAGTATCCCTACAATTTGAAGAGATTGCGAGAATTTCAGCCAGGAAAAGCACACAAAAACCCTAATAAAGTGGTAAAAAATGTGAACAAAACCAATGGGCTCATCACTCAGAATTTTGATAAAAGTATTTATGAATTCATAGTATTTGGTGAGATAGAAGGGATATGAACAACAAAACACTCACCCAGTTGAACGAGTACCTAGAGGAAAACAGAACACCCACTCTGCAAAACTAATGGATTTCCTCCATATCCACCCTGTCTCCTTTATTTCCACAATAGTTGCCACCAAGCAGCCCACAAAAATGGTGACTTGAATCACCAGAAGTGCCAAATTATAAATTGCAGGGATTGGGCCCAAGGGCAAGGACTTCTTCTTAAATATGAGAAGAACCAGTTTGAGGAAGAAAACAGATAAGATATATCTAGAAACAAAGGCCAGCAAGAACAGCCATGATGATCCCCAAGCATTGTGATCCCATAAGAAATCGGCCATTATGGGATGCTCTACTACCCAATATCTCAGATCCAATTTTACTAGAGGAGAAGAATAGGCTTTAATTTCCATGATCTAACATTAAATTCATGCATTTGATTAGGGATTTGAATGTCCATCAATTCAAGCAAGGTTGTTATCGAGTATTAAAATGGGGATCCCTAGAAAATCAAAGAGAGAAATGTGCCAACTACATTTTTGAAAATGAGGAACAGAACATAAGCTTCTTTCTATAATATCATGGAGGAGTAGACATGTGCAATTCACAACTAGTCGACCTCTATCGACCTCTATCTGTATTGTCACTGATGATGTATCAAGTAGAAAACTATCCCCTGATCCAGATTACGAGTCCCACATTGACCACGTTGTGATTGAGAAGGTGTTGAAGCCCCAAAAATCGGGTCTATCAACAAGGGGGATACCCACCCGGTTCGGACCTTGGTTGGGAGCTCCTTTTCTATTTGGTATGGTGGGTCTGACTAGGGATATGGGACCAGTTTCCCAATTTATGAATGTGTGTATGTAGAATTTGATATTTCTGATCTAACAGTTCCTAATTAAGATGCTCTAATTCTAATTTTAATCTAATGACATGCAATTGTATTATAAGAAAACAGAAATATCTAAGTCTATACTAACCCGGGATGTAATCTTTCTTCTGTGCGATCTAAAATGGTTTCAAATAACAATCGGTAATAAGGATCATTCAACTGTTATAAGAAAAGAATTCAATATAGATAAACCACTTCACATAAAAAGTTAGGCGAAATAGTTTGAAAAACATATCGCACAATAAGCTATTCATACATTAACCATAAATAAATAGCTATCACCATACAAAAGTTCCAAATCATAACTCAAGCATTCACGCATTAATATATAAACAACTGAACTTGAATATCGCTTTAACGCAAAAGATAGAAATAGTTAAGAGATAGAAGTACCATTTATAACTAGTTCTACTCATGAGCTTCAAGCGATAACAATTTATCTCTTCTTAATCCAACATCCACTAGGAGTACATAAGTGCAACATCAGTAGTAGATATCAAATGCAAAAATCAATAAATCATGTTCCATTCATTCATCAAAACCTCCTCGGAGGGTGCAAAAGTGCATGTTCTGAGAACAAGTTTTTGATAAATTTCTGGACCCTTCTCTAAATGCATGAGAAGGGATTAAATACTACTAACTACATCTAAAAATAACTTATTTACGAAAATATAGGATACGGTCTAAATGATCGTCCTCTCTTTAGGCAAAAGGAAAGCAAAACTATTTCTAAAATTAAATGTAGCATCTAACTATTTATGTACACACTCCTTAACATCGCAAGCATTCAGCATTTGCTTGAGAAGAGTCGGTTGGCCAACTTCAGCCTTTAACTGTGCTGCAAAAATGAAATTAGTGAGAGCTGGCGCCATCTTTTCGGCAGAATTGATGATGCTTTTGAGAGTCATACACTGGCTGTGTGGTTTCACTAAATACGTTGAGGATATTTCTGACCATTACCATTGATTTTCGGATTCAAGTTTTACCTTTTATCTTTAACATACTTTTTCCGAATTTTTGGGGCTTACAGGTAGCTGAGCAATAAGAAGCTTTCCATTTCGAGAAGTTTTACCCAGTGATGCGCAATTACGCTAATCGCACATTGGAAAGTACCTCTGCTACTTGATCTGAGCTTCCTTGGTGAGATTTTCGCCTCTTGCGTGCTTTCTTTTAGCGGATGTAAATTTGAAATTTTGTGAAAATAATGATTCCTTAAGTTCTTGACCTTGAGTCCCAAACTATCTGTTTTTTATGTCAGCGTTGCTCCATACCCATTTCGCCATACCTGTGTAGGGGGGAATTTTGGATCTCACTGCTATCCGGTGTAGGAATGAACAAGCTAAATCTGCAACTGATGCCTGAGAAGAATCTTGTGAACCTGCAATAGTCGTAAACTCCATTACCTTAGGATTCTCTTCCTCAAGTAGCTTATACATGTCTTCCCAAGTGGAAATACCCGTGTCTCTTTTGCATGCAGTGTCTGTGTGCAAGGGCACTATTTCTTTATCTTTAAACATTGGAGCCTTGCTTTTCTTCCCCAAAGTATCTTGTATAGTTCTTTGTTCCTCGTTCTTGCAGTTTTCAAGTGAGGTGGGAGTAATGATAAGGAATAGTGATGAGAAAGTTTTAAATGTCGAAGATATGCAAAAATATATCACCTTACGTGAGCTGGCTTTTCGATAAACACAAAACCATATTTGATTAACAACTGGCAACTAACTCATTAATTAGCATTAAAGCACATAACCAGGTCTCGTTTTATGAAAAAAAGTTTTCTCGAATAGTGAGCCGAAATATTTTGCAATGGAGGGCTTTTGCGATTTTCTTTGCAATATCGTAGATCCCTGCATCACATTATCGCGAGATCGCAATATCGCAATATTATTCTTTTGTAAGATCACTTTGCCACTCTATCGCGATATCGTGATATCGCATGGTCGCAATATCGCATAATCATTGTATGTGCTCATTTTGTGTTAATGTATTACTTGCGGGGTGCAATTTTGCGATATGCGCCATCGCATATCGGCGTTTTCTGCAGTTTTCCAGTGTAAGTGTGTTTTAAGGCATGCGATGCGATATATATGTTTTTTAATATGTAATCGTGCATCGAAATCTCTCATTCTTGTAAAAAGGCATCCTGTTATTCTTTCTGCGATGCGATATTTCTTAAGGAGTGATTTTATCTTTCGTCATCATGAAACTTAAGCTTTTTGGATTTTTCAAAAGGTATTCTCCTAAGTTTATGATGGTAAGTTTTATTAAAAAAGGAAATACAAGCACTAATTCATTTTTAAATTTTTTGACTAAGGGTCCCCACTTATTTAGTATTAGTAATAACACTAAATAAGAAGGGGGGTTGTTGGTGGCCACAACAATTGGCGATTCACTTGGAAGAACCAGTTATCTCTGTCTTTCTTTTGAATTTTCTAAACTTCCAAAATAGAAAATTTTCCAGAAACTTTAAACTTTATTATAGAAAGATAAAGTACATTATGCTTTAACCTGTCAATGATATTTTGTCTCTTCTATTTTCAACTTTGATTGTTTGCTTCCTCTAGCTAGTCCTTGTATCTACATCAGTCATTACTTGGTTTATAAAGATAAAACAAAGCCTTCTCTGTAAATCAGTTTTAAATATGCGCATTTGTTGTAGGTAGAGCCTCTGCTGCCAGCAGGGGTTCATAGCCTTAACAGGGTTACCTGTTACCCAGCAATGATCCTGTATCCTACTTAGACAAACATGCAATTTTCAAAGAGGAATCCATATCCACACTTATTGCTTTCATTTTCTTTTATACCCTTAAAGAACAATGTCTTGGTTTGATAGCCAATTTATGACAGAGTGATTCACTTGATTTATAACTTTGCTGAACAAGTTGGCTCGTGATAAAACCCCTTGCCTTTTGATTGCAATAATATTGAGCCATTGCCCTGTTGTGGTATGCAGTATTGGCAAAGTCAGCAAGTTATAATATCCGTGATTATGATAAGCTGGCTCGTGATGAGACCTCTCACTCTTTAAGGTAAAGTGCATCCTTGGATTGTTTCTCTGAAAGTTGTAATTTCCTAAGTAGGGAGGAAGTCATTGTTTCCTTAAGATAGCTCTAGACGACAATAGTAGAGTTTTTTGGAAAGAGCTTTTCTACAGAGAATTTTTGTTTCATTATTGATACCTTTCATTGCACTGATATAAAATAATTTATCACTAAAGGTCATTTTAATCAAATTTTATGAAGTTGAAACTAGTATCATTTCTAGGCTAGAGTCTTTAACTGTATCTTTCAATAATAAAGATTAGTTTTCTAAAATATTTGCTATTTATACAAATGAAAAATCAAAATATGAAAGAGAATTGGTGTCTTTTTCGTAAATCCCTAACGTAACCATTCACAACTGGTTTTATTATGAAAACAAAAATCTAATCTACAAAATAGAAGAATGATCTTCTAAGGAAAATATTTCTTGCGAATTTGACTGTTAACAGGAAAAGAATCTCTCTTTCCTATTAAATCCTGTAACATAAAAGTGGACGGACCTATGACTTCTATGATTTGGAAAGGGCCAAGCCACATTCGGTGAAATTTTGTATGTTTCCCTTTTTCCTCATGGGCCTTGTCCCATTTTAAAACTAGATCTCCCATCTGAAAATCTTTTCTGGTCATCATGTTTGAATCAAAAGAGGATTTCACTAATGCTTGGTGATGAGCGTGAGTTCTTTTGGCCTGTTCTCATTGTTCTTATAGCTTAATTATTTCCATTTGCCTTAGTTGTAAGGAGGAAGTTGGTAATTCATCTATATATTGAACTAAAGACAAAGAAGGAATTGCTAAATGAGTAGGAAGAACCACTTCTTTTCCATAAACTAAATTGAATGGAGAAGTGCCAATGGAGGCTTTCTGTGTTATTCGATCTGCTCATAAAGCATTTATTAAATACTTGTGCCAATATTTATGATTTTGGTCAACTGTTCGTTTGATAATCCTGATTAGGTTTTTATTTGTAGATTCAGCTAGTCCATTCCCCTGTGGGTAGTAATTGGCAGAATATTTAAGTTTGAAACCTATTTTAAGTGCAAATTTAGTCATTGTGTTTCCAGAAAAGTATGATGCATTGTCAAACATTAAAGCGGAAGGCAACCCAAACCTGGTGATTATAAATTGATCTATGAACTCAATGATATGTTCAGAATTAGCCGTCTTGAGAGGAACTGCTTCTACCCATTTAGTAAAGTAATCTGTTGCTGTCAGGATATATCTATGCTGTTTGGAAGAGTGAGGAACGATCTCACCTATTATGTCCAATCCCCACTGATCAAAAGGTTGTTCAATGTTAACTAGCTGTAGTGGAAAGGATGGTTTCCTTTGTCTCCCAGCAGCGGTTTGGCAGACTTGACACTTCCTCACGTAATTGTGTGAGTCTTTCAATAATGTGGGCCAGTAATAGCCTGCGCGTAAGATCTTATGTGCAGTAGCATCTCCAGCATAATGTCCACCTACTGGCCCATCGCGGAGTTCCTGCAAAACTTTCTTAGCTTCAGATTCTTCAAGACATCTAAGGAGAACATAATCATAATTTATTCTAAAAAGAACATCGTTCAGGAGCTGATATTGTTTGGCTTTCAACCTTAGAGCTCTTTTCTTGGTGTGATCGAGGTGTGAAGGAGCATATCCATTCTTTAGATACTAAATGATATCAGCATATAATGACTCATTATCGTTTAGGCTTACCCCATACATTTGTATGTCTGCAGATGGAATTGCAGATATAAGTGATGCTCCGGCCAGCATTTTGCAAAAGCCTTGACCTTTTACAATACTTGCTGGTTTGATTTCTACATCATATTCCTGTAAGGCAGTAACCCAATTGGCTCTTTTCTCACCCACATCTTTTTGTACTAAAATATTCCTTACCACTAGAAACGGTACAATGATTTTTGTATGGGTTTTGAGCAGAAAGGGTCTGAAATATTTGATTACTTTGAAAACAGCATAAACTTGTTTCTCCACATCTGAATAATTTAATTCAGCCCCCCATAAATTTGAACTGAAGAAAGCGATCGGAGCTTCTACTTTTTCTTGATTAGCTTGAGTGATTATTGTAGCATATGATCTATCAGATGCAAATGTATATAAAATAAAAGGCTCTGAAAAATTTGGAGTTGCTAAAGATGGAGTGTTCACAATTTCTTGCTTGATCAGATTGAATGCCTCATATTCATCTTGGCCCCATTTGAAGTTTGAGTTCTTTTTTAGCATTGCTTGTAAAGGAGACACGATTCTTGAAAAATCTGGAACAAATCTCTTTACAAAGTTTATCTGACCAAGGAAAGATTGCATGGCTTTTTTGTTGTGAGGTAGGGATATTTCAGAAATCTCCTTGATTCTGTCAGGATCAATGTGAATTCCAGATTTTGACACTATGAATCCTAGAAGTTTTCCTTCACTTAATGCGAAAAAGGACTTTTTCGGGTTAAGTGAAATTCCATACTTCAAAAAACGTTGGAAGATTTGTTTTAAATCTCTAAGATGGTTGCTTCGTTTCCTGGAATATACAATTATATCACCCAAATAGATTACCACATATTTATTAATTAAACCTTTGAATGCGATGTCCATGGCTCTCTGAAATGTGGCACCAACATTGATTAGACCAAAGGGCATCTTTTGATATGCATAGGTGCCCCATTTGGTTCTAAATGTTGTTTTTAATTGATCATCGGGATGTACCAACACTTGATTGTATCCTGAGAATCCATCCAAAAAGGACATTAATTCTGACCGAGTGACTGCCTATAATATTTGTTCCATAGGAGGCAAAGGAAAATTATCCTTTTGGCAGGCTTTATTAAGATTTCAAAAGTCAATACAGATTCTGATATCTCCATTTTTCTTTCTAACGGGAACCATATTCGAGATTCATTTGGAATTTCGAATGAGAAAGATTATTTTGGCTTTCAATAGCTTGTTGAGTTCAGATTTGATCTGGTTTTCTAGATTGGGATGGATTTTTCTCAACTTCTGTTGGACCTGTTTTTCATTGTCTATCATTGGAATAGTATGTTGGATGATGGAGGTGTCATATGTTTTAAGTTCATCATAGTTCCAAGCAAAAACATTTTTGTATTGTCTCAAAAGACGAATATATGCTAATTTTCTTCAAGAGTTAGGCCAAGGCCTAGATTGATGTTCTGTGGTTTGGTATCGGTTCCTAAATTTATTAATTCGTAGTTCATAGTTGAACTTTGGAGTTTAAAATTGGTAGATCTTTTAAACCGATCTTTCAAATCATAAAGGTTTTCTATCTTGACTACCAACTTAGGTTTTAGCATTACTAGTGCTATCTTGTTGTAATTGTCAGTCATGTCGGTCTTCATCAATTATTTGATTGGTGTAGGATCCTTCAGATGTGAGAAAACTCACGATGTTAGGATCGTCATTGAAAATTCTCCAATTTGTAATGTTATCAGGAATAGAATGTCTAAAAATTAATTCTATTGAAAATCTATCAGGGCTAAAATCTTCTGAGGGGATAAGTTTTGAAGCTACGTTAGCTAACAGGTCTGCACTTGCATTATGGAGTCTGGGAATTGATGAAATATTAAATTCTATAAAGTGTTCAGTCAGATCTTGAACTAAAGATTGATAATGTTTTAAATGACCTGATAAACAATGTATAGTATTACGTACCTGTCTGATTACAATTTCAGAATCTTTGAAAACTTGAAGGTATTTGACGTCTAATCTGATTGGTTTGTACAATCCTAGGAATAAAGCCTCATATTCTGCGGTATTGTTGGTGCAGTCAAATTCGAGTCTGCAAGTTAACGTAGTTTTATCTCCTTCTAGGCTAACTAGCACGCATCCTGCTCCTGCTCCTTCGTTAGATTTAGAACCATCAAAAAATAATTTCCAAAATAAAGATTTATTCACAGGACAATCTACAAAATTAATACATTTAGAACTATTTGTTCGAGAAAAATTTTCGACTTGGGATAAAACAGAATGTTCTAAATAAGGTGACGTATGAGCATTAAAATTTCCTAGGAAAGAATCTACTGAGTAATTGCTAATAATACTATTGTTATATGCTACTGGTTCATTCTCCCCCTCCAGCTCTGTTACTATGTATTTCTGATGTCTTTCTCGTTCAACTTTTATTTGATTAGGCTTACCATTGTAATGTAGCCACATGTACGACCAGTCAGTTATGAAATATCCATGAAGTTTTTTGGACCAATCTTTGCTAAGAATTAAACCATAAAATTCTGGAATATCAGCAACTAAAATGTCGATAACCTGACATACCTTTGGGTTCGATGACAACCTTATGCTAACTTGATTTAATTCACCAATCACTTCGACTTGTGATCGATCTAGCTAGACTATGCGCACAACAGATTTTTGCGGTTAAACGTTCAATTTTGTACATATTGATTTTGGTAAAATATTCGATGAAGCTCCTGAATCGACTAAGCAATTATGCACATTTTTATTAAAAATTTCATAAGTAAGAAGAAATGAGGGAGTATAATATCTCGATCTTCCTCCAATTAACGTGATGTCGTTTGGATCGATCTTGTTAATCACATTAGTCAAAGGTCTTCCCATATCATGGGAAGCTTGAGAAATTATAGCGGCGAGCAAAGGTGCAACTGGGACAGCATGTAATTCTTGCATAATTATCTTTTGCTGGTGTTTTAACTTGCTCAATTCGTAAAGAGTGATGTTGGCCCTAGTCTTTTTCATATATTCTATAATATTGTACTCCATTTCATCTGAAACGATCAACGTTTTAGATGAAGTAGATGAATCTATTTGGACTGGGATGGTTTGAGTCACTTTGGGTATCATTTTCTTGGCTGTGATTATCCTTCATCGTCGAGCTTGCGCTCTTTGGCTTAGGGGTAGTTTGAGGAGGATCAAGCTGATTTCTACTTCGTGTACTAACCAAGATGCTTCTTGATCTTGTTCTTGTGGGAGGATGAAATCCCACATTATTTGTAACTCTACAACTTCTTCATCATCAGTTTTCTCTTCAGTAGCGATTCCCTCTTCTTCTTCTTCAGATTCAATGCTCGTAATAGCATTGGGAGGCTTTGAATCAGCCGAAAGGTTTCTTTTAAAAGGTCTGTATGGCTTTTTTGATGAAGTTTCTGCCACTTGTTTCTTAATATTGACCATCTTGTTAGACATAGTCTTCAAAACTTTTTGCAATCCTTCTAAATCGAATGGATCTTTCGATTGTTTTTTTCTTGGGATCTTCTCTGAAAGTAACCTTCTTTGATTTACGTTCTTCCATCGTGGTTTTCTTTTCAAGGGCTATAATACGCTTCTCTACAGCTATTGCTTCTTTCATATTTTCGGCTAAAGTTGTCTTGTTAGCCCTGTCCATGAAGATTGCTATATTTGATGGTAAAGCAGTGATATACCATTCACTTCGCACTTCTTCACTGGGTTTGGAAGTAGTGGGAATTTTGTTTAACAGTTTATTTAAACGTGAATTGAAATCTTTGATAGGTTCTTTTGACTCGGCCCTAAGGTTTGACAAGTCACTGATCAACAACGCCGTAGACCTATCGTCACCAAATTTAATAAAGAATTGTTCTTGGAAGATGTCCCACCTAGTGATAGATCCAGATGGTAATGAAAAATACCATGATCCGGATGTTCCCTGAAGAGTATAAGGAAAAAGTTGTACGACAGCATCTTTGTTAGTAACTCCATTAAGATTTATGGATAGCATACAGTTATTAATATGCTATTCTGCTAGCATTCCTTCTTCAGGATTGAAATTAGGCAGCCATTTTTCAGGATAGGGTGGTAACTGACTCAAGGGTGCAGACATTAAGACTGCCCCTGGGTTGTTCCATGGAGATTGGGCCATCACTGATCCACTAATGGAGGAAAGTGCAGAAGATGATCCCTGAGGTTGAGAAGATGAGAATATTATGACTCTGGATGCTTGAGAAGGAGATGTAGAAGTACCAGTAGGCTGGTGGAAAATAATTTGAAGTGGAGGAGTGGATGGTTGACTTCACAGTGAGGAATTTGAGATGGATGATGATGATGAAAGAGCCTCGCTGTCGGACCCTTTAGGTGAATTCCTTGCTCTCTTCCTAGTGGGTAGAGGTAACTCAGTTGGTTGAACACCAAACTTTTCGCTCTTTAATCTGGTCAAAGGATGAGTAGGGTTATATTGTGAAGTCATGTTGCCTTGAGATTTATCAGATCTTGGAGGAGATATAGAAAATCACTGAAGTTTGTGAATCAAAGATTCAACTTCAGGAGGTTCAATAGTAGATTGTTCTAAAATGTCAGGGTTTGTAGCAGCGGTTATTGATCCTGCGACTTCTGGCTATGGATTTAAAGATTCTAAATGCAATGGAGAAGTCGGGGGAGATGGTGAGGGTGATTTACTCTCAGAATGGTATTTAGATTTGGACTTAATTTCCATTCATAGTTTTAGGCCCTCCTTCTAGCACCAAATATGTTGAAGCCCCGAAAATCGGGTCTATCAACAAGGGGGATACCCACCTGGTCCAGACCTTGGTTGGCAGCTCCTTTTCCATTTGTTACGGTGGGTCCAACTAGGGATATGGGACCAATTTCCCAATTTATGAGTGTGTGTGTGTGTAGAATTTGATATTTCTGATCTAACAGTTCCTAATTAAGATGCTCTAATTCTAATTTTAATCTAATGACATGCAATTGTATTCTAAGAAAACAAAAATATCTAAGTCTATACTAACCTAAGATGTAATCTTTCTTCTATGCGATCTAAAATGGTTTCAAATAACAATCGGTAATAAAGATCATTCAACTGTTATAAGAAAAGAATTCAATATAGATAAACCAATTCTTCCTATTTTCGTTCTCTGGCCGGTTCGCACCTTGCTTCCTATTTCTCTCTGGAGGCTTCGCACCTTGCCCGGTGCGGGACAAGTAAGAAATTCCTCTCCTTATCGGTCACATAAAAAGTTAGGCGAAACAGTTGTGAAAAACATATCGCACAATAAGCTATTCATACATTAAGCATAAATAAATAGCTATCACCATACAAAAGTGCCAAATGATAACTCAGGCATTCACGCATTAATATATAAACAACTGAGCTTGAATATCGCTTTAACACAAAAGATAAAAACAATTAAGAGATAGAAGTATCATTTATAACTAGTTCTACTCATGAGATTCAAGCGATAACGATTTATCTCTTCTTAATCCAACATCCACTAAGCGTACAGAAGTGCAACATCAGTAGCAGATATCAAATGCAACAATCAATAAATATTGTTCCATTCATTCATCAAAACCTCCTCAGAAGGTGCAAAAGTGCATGTTCTGAGGACAAGTTTTTGATAAATTTCTGGACCCTTCTCTAAATGCATGAGAAGGGTTTCAATACTACTAACTACATCTAAAAATAACTTATTTACAAAAATATAGGTTATGGTTTAAATGACTGTCCTCTCTTTAGGCAAAAATAAAGCAAAACTATTTCTAAAATTAAACCTAACATCTAACTATTTCTATACTTTCTCCTTAACATTGCAAGCATTCAGCATTTCCTTGAGAAGAGTCTATTGGACAACTTCAGCCTTTAATTGTGCTGCAAAACTAGCATCAGCGAGAGCTGGCGCCATCTTTTCGGCAGAATTGATGATGCTTTTGAGAGCCATACACTGGCTGCGTGGTTTCACTAAATACCTTGAGGATATTTATGACCATTACCACTGATTTTCAGATTCAAGTTTTACCTTTTATCTTTAACATACCTTTTTCGAATTTCTAGGGCTTACAGGTAGCTGAGCAATTAGAAGCTTTCCATTTCGAGAAGTTTTACCTAGCAATGCGTGATTAGTGCTAGGTGCATCAGAAACTGCCTATGTTTCTTGATTTGGGCTTCCTTGGTGCGATTTTCGCCTCTTGCGTGCTTTCTTTTAGCGGATGTAAATTTGAAATTTTGTGAAAATAATGATTCCTTAAGTTCTTGACCCTTAGTCCCAAACTGTCTATTTTTTATGTCAGCGCTGCTCCATACCCATTTCACCATAACTGTGTAGGGGGCAATTTTGGGTCTCGCTGCTATCTAGAGTAGGAATGAACAAGCTAAATCTGCAATTGATGCCTCAAAAGAATCCTGTGAACCTATAGTAGCTGTAAATTCCATTACCTTAGGACTCTCTTCCTCACGTAGCTTATACATGTCTTCCCAAGTGGAAATACCCGCATCTCTTTTGCATGCACAAGGGCGCTATTTCTTTATCTTCATACATCGAAGCCTTGCTTTTCTTCCCCAAAGTATCTTGTATACTGCTTTGTATAGTTCTTTGTTCCTCATTCCTGTAGTTTTCAAGTGAGGTGGGAGTAATGATAAGGAATAGTGACGGGAAAGTTTTAAATGCCGAAGATATGCAAAAATATATCACCTTACGTGAGTTGGATTTTCAATAAACTCAAAACAATATTTCATTAACAACTAGAAACTAACTCATTAATTAGCATTAAAGCTCATAACCAGGTCTCATTTTATGAAAAAAAATCTCGAATAGTGAGCCGAAAGATTTTGCGATGGAGGGATTTTGCAATTTGCTTTGCAATATCGTAAATCACTGCATCGCATTATCTTGAGATCGCAATATCACAATATTGTTCTTTTGTAAGATCACTTTTCCGCTCTATCGCGATATCGCGATATTGCAATATCGCATGGTCCCAATATCGCATAATCGTTGTATGTGCTCATTTCGTGTTAATGTATTTCTTGCAAGGTGCGATTTTGTGATATGCGGCATTGCATATCGGCGTTTTCTGTTGTTTTCCAGCGTAAGTGCATTTTAAGGCATGCGATGCAATATATATGTTTTTTAATATGTAATCTCGCATCGCAATCTTGCAATCTTGTAAGAAGGCATCTTGTTATCCTTTCCGCAATGTGATATTTCTTAAGGAGTGATTTTATCTTTCCTCATCATGAAACTTAAGCGTTTTGGATTTTTCAAAAGGTATTTTCCTAAGTTTATGATAGTAAGTTTGATTAAAAAAGGAAATACAAGCACTAATTCATTTTTAAATTTTTTTACTAAGAGTCCCCACTTATTTAGTATTAGTAATGACACTAAATAAGAAGGGGGGTTGTTGGTGGCCACAACAGAAGGCTAGAGGAAAACAATGTCCATATTAACTACCCTGGAAAGAGATGGCCAAGGAAAGTGGGAGCATGTTATTTTTTAGGATTCAGAGGGTAGGAATGTGCATTTCCTAGCATATGTTGTGAAGGATTCAACAAGGGTATAGCTAGCAGTTTTGAAAACAAAGCCTCTGCGGTGTCAGCCATGAAATTCACTGCATGTCACTCTCTAAGGCATGCATATTTTGTTATGATAATGAAGGACAACAGCAGACCAACAAGAGCCATGAAGTCCAGGCAAAAAAAGATTAAAAGCATACACAGAAAGGTTGAATCTTGGAATGCCCTAAAAAAACAAAAAGAGTTTAGTTGGAGAAAATATTATTAACAAAAAGCAATTAGTGTACTGTGTCTCTCTGTATACATTTAGGTTTAAGTCACCCATATTATAAAATTAGAAGTTTCCAACTTAAACCATCCAAGAAAGTATGGAAAAGGAGCCAAAAAAAAAATCAAATCTTCCAGGTAACGGGATTCCATGGACAATCTAAATTTTTTAAATAGTTTCAAAATCCATAATATGAAATTCATCATTTAGTTACCAAAATATGAAAAGACAAAGGTGCCTTATGTTGGTATTGAAGTAATTGCAGGGAAAATGGCCCTGCTCTTTTGTACGCTATTTTCTGCCATGGATCATAGCAAAAAGAAAAAATGAAATGTGGGTATTGAAGCAGGGAAAGGAAAATCACGTGGAAACAGTCCAAACACAATTTAAATACTTCAGATCAGGGAAGAACCCCAGAAGAAAAACTCTCGACTATTAAGAAGAATCTATAAATTCATCTAGAAAACACTAACTCTTTCTACGCAAATCATGATAACTGAAAAATATAGATATCAAAACAGAATGAGTAACTTACAAATTTATTTGTATTCGGTCTTGCTCCTTCGCACAACATAAACAACATGACCCAAATGTATATATTAGAGCATAATGTGAAATTCTGTGAAATCCATTACCTTTCTCTTAAGACCCTTTTCAAGCAGATGCTTTCAGGTAGGTGCCCGGTCGAGGGAGTTCACTGGAAAACTGAAAATGTAGTGAATCGCCTCTCTATGTGGAACACTGAAAATGCAATGAAATTGAAAATTGAACATACCTTGGCACAATCAATGGAGTGAAGGTCAGTTGGTGGGGTTCCATAACCCTAATTCACAACTCTCTTACATCTCTCTTTCACTAGGGCCTTGTGAAAAGTGAACATATACTACTAGTTCTAGAACTTAAACAAAGATTATAACCTAAACAAATATTGGGGCTAGGAGGGATTTTCAAATATGCTAAAACTTTCCCTCTTGAGAAAGCAATAATTACATTATTTATTTATAATATTTATTTGTTTTAATGTTAAATATTTTCACTAAATACAATACATTATTTTATTTTCTCTTGGATATTATGTTTTTAGTTGTATTTCAGAAACTAACACCCTTGGGAAGTTTTTTTTTGGTGTTTGAAAACATTTTTTCACGTATTTGGCATATTTATCATAATAATAATAATAATTTAATTTTAAGATTATTGTTTTTATAAAAGTTTATGCAGGTGGACATACTCTATTTTTGGAATTTCAATGTGAGACCTCTTAGAAGGAAACATGTACTCTTAACTTACTTGTATTGAAAATATTTAAGTGTTCTTGCATATTAAGTAGGTGCAAACAAAAGAGAGTATATAGTAAGCTGGTTTAATAATTAAAAAAGGTGTTAGTTTCTTAAATGTCATATGAAAAATTTGGAAGGATTTGGGTATGTACCCTAGGTTAAATATATTCAAATTATTGTGTGAATTGGTTTGTAATACCCTATGTTTTTATCTTGATAAAATGGTGTCCTCTCCGAGTCACTTAGTTTAGGTTTTCATAAGCAAAGTAGGTGCTTTTCCTTGAGATGTAAACATTTCATTTCAAATAGTGTGATGATGTGGTTTCCACGATGCATTAAAATATGGAACAAACATGCACATTTGGGATGCTAGTGTTATGTTCTACTCAAGGCATGGATGCATGTCCAAGAAGACTCTAACAAGGGTTGAAGAGATGGAATAGTTAGAGCGGTTGGGGGGTTTTGGTCTCACTTAGAGGTGTAGAAAAGAAAATTATGCACCATGAGAAGTTGTGAAGCTAACTTAAGACATTTGACAAGTTGTGGAAAGGAAACTTGGTAGTAGTACTAAGTGAACATTCTTTGCAAGATGAAGAAGAAATGTGAAATATATGTGCAACTCACTAAAGAGGCTGGAAAGGTTGTTGCAACATATATAGGTGGGTTTTTTGTGTTGTAGAAGGAGGTATTGGAACTTGGAAGGTGACCATTGGAGTATATTTCTCATGCGGTGTTAAGGAGGTGCAAGGATTTGAGAAAGATTGAATTACACAAATCTAACAAATAGGCCATATTGGAATAGAATAGTAATTTTTTTTGGACATCCAAAGTTGAAGGTGCATTTTATGTAGGTGTAGTCTAAGGGTTTGGGTGTGGGCCACATCTTAAGATTTTCTTTTACTTTTGGTGTGTGTTAGTGGTGTCATTGCATTGTATTTGATTAACACTGGCTAGAATATGTTTCATGAACGAAGAAAGTGCATGAGTTTCAGATGACTTAACCATTTCACATTGTAAGGTGTGTTATGCCCTAGTTTTGGAGAGACAATTAGAACCATCTTAGAGTGTGATGGGTTGTACCATGGGCTTAGGTCCACTTGCATGGGTTGAGGTGTAAAGGTACCCCATGGGTTGAGGAAAATGATTCCAATGCTTACCTATATAGAGTGTTTATGATATAAGATTAATGATTTTTTTTTTTGGGAATGGAAGAGGAAGATAAGAAGGAGAGGAACTAAAGTTTGTTGTAAATAAATCAAGAGGAAGGAAAAATGTCTCCTATTAGCAAGATTTTCCAAGTTGCCTATTCAATAGGATTACATTTTAGTTGGATCTAGGGAGTTGGCCTCAAAAGCAATGATTGGGTACTCTATAAATCTAAGACCTAACATATTCAAGATAGTCCATTAATTATATTTGTCTTGGGAAAATGTTGCAAAGGCTAAGGTTAAAATATCCCCTTTTTAATGTAGGTTTTAAACCTTCCATTTGAGAATGCTAAAAACAAAGTCATTGTCTTGAAGGGAAGTCCTTGATTCTACAAAAACCTAATTCCAATGCTTAATCCATGGTGTGATTCTTATTTGAGTTTGGCCTTGAACGTTGAGATCTATATTTTGGTCCAGTTACCAATTTGTTGTTTCAATTATGTGTTAAGAATATATTAAGGGTTATATAGGATAAGATAGTTATTTTCCAATACCCATCCCTTGAAACCCTGTAAAGAGATTGTGTGCCCCATTTTTTTCATAATATTTCAACCACAAGATCTTTGTACGAGGATGCCCTTGAAGGGAGGGTTTCGAAAAGAAGTGGAAAAAAACAAAATTTGATGTTGAGTTCGAGGAGGGGTATAAATTACAGGTGTCTCTAAAGGTCTTGACAAAGGTAAAGGGGAATGGACTTTTTCTCCTATTGCAATGCCTTCTATTTCACCATTCAAGGTGCTAGAGGGAACTAGCTTTAAGGGTCATAGGTGAAATCTCACAAAGATCTTAGAAATGAGAAGGTAACTACGATTTAGCATAAGATTGATTCTTCAATGGTTGACTTTTTGGGTGAGATTTCCCAATAAATGGAAAAAATTGAATCCCTACTACCTATAGATTAAGTAGATTATAAGGAAATGTTTCATAAGATTCAAAGAGTCTCTCCATATTTTGTCCATGAGATACATGGAAATTATGTTCATGTGTCGATAACTCGTGTTAAGATATCATCCTTGATTCAGGGCATGTATACCTCTTCAACTAGTGGTGGAGAGTCTAACTAATGAGTAGGCAAGGTTGTTCATTTACAAGGTTGGAATCAGTCAAGAATTCTCCCTCTCTACCCAACTCTATGATGAGGAGTGTGCATAATGGATTTATTATTGTAAAAAATTACAAATATTGGATTCTTGAAGTTCGAGTGCTTGAAGCGATTTCCTCAACCTACAAATATTTAAAGGAACTATGTGTTTTTCAATTAGACCCTTATGGTCAAGGAACTGCAAAAGAGTAAGGCCTTATCATTATTTTTAAGGGGTTGGCCTAGCGTCACCTATGTACTAACTTCTTTTGTCAAATGGAAAATGAATCTTTGGTTATTGTTGCAAGAAACTAAATTTGTCTCTTGTCACTTGTTTATAATGTATATTATTGATCCCAACAAATTAGATGATGTGATAAGAAACCTCTACTTAGAGGTTTTGGAGAAACTGTTCAATACTGTAAAAGTTTACAATGTGTATCTTTCACTAACTTTCTCATGAACAACGCCTTTCAAAGTATTCTAAACAAATACCTGGAACAATCAATGCCAATGCTATCCCTCTTTATTGACATTCATATAGGAATGTTATTGTTGATAACAAAAATAGGTCACAATTAGTAAGTATATTTGAGATATCTAAATGGATTGACATAGTGAGCTACCAATGAAAGCCTAAGATTATAGAGAAACTAATGACCAGTAAAGCACTAATGAAGTGATGGGATAACATGAGAATCATTCAAGAAATTTAGCTAGGGGTGGTACTCCACATAGAGTTTCAAGTTGGAATTTTAAGATTCCATGGTCCTAATAAGCATATCATATGGAGAGGAATACATAACCCATTTCAACAAGAATTGGATCCTTGTGCTCTAGGGATTTATGAAGACAAAACCATATTCAATGAGGTGGAGATCATCTCCAACAGCTTGGTCCATAAAATAGGTAAGTTCAAGAATCATTTCATTGGTTAATGTTTCAAATTATTTATGTTCTCCTACCTATTGGATTATTAAGTATGTTCTTTCAACCCATTCCTTAACATGTCCTTTGGGTTGGATGTAGAATGTATCTTGAAATCAATGTATTTTTTCCAAAATATTTAGAATTTGAAGCATATTCACTACTATACCAGGATTTCTAATGACTTTATTTCCCCACTCTATAATTATCTTTGAGAATGAGTTCCTCAGGTTCTCCTCCACAATTGTGGTTTCCTTAGAGTTGATTGGTAATAGATATATAACTAAGAATGGAAGTTATATACATGCATATGGAGTTACTAAGCCTCATTGTTCCTTCCAAATCATACTTTGTACATGCCCTCTCTAAAATAAATAACCTATCAAACTACTCTATATGGCCTTAACGTTACCATGAAGATTAGGGTGAATAGATAATGGCCTCATTATCTTATTTTTTTGGTGTACACACCCTCCATGATTTTGCTTACATCATAATTAAGGTTAGAGGGAAAAAATTTTATCATCTAAATATAAAACCATCCACAATGCATGAACTATTCTTGTATCTATTTAATTTTTTTTTAAATGTTAATGATATTTCTTACATGAATTTGTTGAAATGTTAACATTACTAGAAACAAATTAGAGAGTTGTGGGAATAACAAATTGGAAAAAGGAAGGAAATCACAAAAGAGTAGCAGTTGCAGAGGGATGGTGGGAAGGATCAGATGCAACTAGGTAGGAAAATAGCAAGGAAATATGGGCAAGGGAGAAGGCGAAGATCATGAGAAGGAACTAGCAGTTTAGGTTGTCACATAGAGATGAGTCAAAAGGTAGGAAGGAGAACCAAAAATGGTTGTTTTTGTTATTGATGTTGTTACCATTGTTGTTGCGGAGCTATGAGATTGCTTTGTATCTATCAGTTCATAAACGTGTGTATTGTTATGTTGAGAAAGAGGCCTTGAGCCTCATGTAAGGTATTCACCACTAAATTAAATGTTGAAGACTATTATTGGGACCATTGTGTGTTAGTTGCATGTTATTCTAGTTCTTTAATATTTTTATGTGTGCTCCTATTTTAAGTAGTCTCTTTATTCTAGTATATATGGCTTGCTGCAATCAGACATCCTTGTAGAATGATTAAGTTCTCTCTATTCTCAATTCTCTAATATGATTCTCCTTGATACTAGATCTCAACCCCCATCTAACTAAGGTTGCAACATGCTTCGGGTGAGACTCCTTACCCACTCTGGGTAAGGTGAAAATGATGGCATTGTGCTATAATATAGTGGAGCCTTGTTGGACCTTATGCCCAAGCTTGGGGTCTCGAAATTGTTGCTATTTATGTGCCAACAAATGGTTCCGTTGCTAGGACCTGAAATTTGAAAATGGGGTTTAGAATATGGTATAGAGGATCTTTAAGAAAGAATTGCCAAACTAGTGGAATGAGCAAGTGGATCATTTTTTTCTCAGCAAGCTCAACTCTGCCGACGAACTATTGGAGAAGAAATACTGTATTCGAATTTGGCTAGTGATTAGTGTGAGATATTCTGGTGCAAGTTCCTAGAAGAACTTTACAACTAGTTGCAGACATTGCAAGTGGAAGGAAAGCCCAATTGAAAAAACCCATCTCGTTGCACCTGGACTCAAGCAGATCTCCCTACACTACATACCCTTGATACAAATCTAATGAGAGTGCTAGATTTCTTGGTACAAACCATGGTGGAAGGGTATGTTATTGAATTTCTAGAAGAAATTCATTAGTATTTTTTGAAAGCTAAAGTCATGTTTTGATTGGGGTTGAAAGGGAATCTACAGAAAGAGCTTACCCTGTGGATTAAGGTGTTCCATAACCCAAGCATGACAATGTAAACACCTACCACCCAAACCCAAGCATGACAATGTAAACACCTAGTACTGGGGGAAGGAACTAAAGGGAAGGATTCTATTGAGTCAGGAACTATGAGAATGTCACGAGGATGGATGTAGATGAATTTTTAAAGGCCATGGATCTAAGAGTGCAAAGGAGAGCACATATAGTGTAGAAATGGCTAAGGGCCATGTAGGTGATTAAAAGGTGACAGAAGGAATTGCACCAAGCAAGAGTGGCATTAAGAGATTTGGAAGAGGGAGAAAGTATGGAAGTAAGTTTAGTGGGAAGGGCAAAGATGACCACAACCAAAGTGGGTCTAAAAGGTGATAGGGACCCACCACTACCAATGGAAATGGGGATAATTGGCAGTGGGGTGGATATGAAATCAACACTAGTCGTTGTGCCAAAATATCTCAAATCAATTGGAAATGCACTAATGTACGAGATTTCCCTATCTTTAATGATATAGATTTAGAAAATTCATTTATCAACAATATTGATGCAATTTTTATTGAAGAACATAAATTACCTCTACTAAATGTCACAATACAACCGACACTACCAATATGGTGGGGATTTCACCGCAGCTACCTCCAAGAATGGGAGAAGATCAAAATAGCCTTGGAAGTAAGATTCAAACAAGTGGGGGAGTGCACTCAAGATTTCGTCAAATACAAGGGGGACTCTAATCCTCAACAACATTTACAAATTTCTAAGGAGAGATGGGATTGGGAAGGAGTTCCAAAGGAGTTATGGTGCATGGTTTTATACACACCCTAGGAACCTTTCCGAAATCTTGGTGTGTACAAGAGGAAATAAGGAAACATACTAGAGATTGGGATAGTTTGGTTGATTAGTTTGTCAGTAGTTTTTGATTTTTAGACCGCAAAAAGAGGATGACTGAGGTGTTGCATGTTGTCAAGAGGATTATTCTCACCTCAAGTCAGCTAATGGAGGGGTGCATAGATCATATTACTTTACAACATATCTACGAGTCTAGATATTGTGAAGCAATAGCCTGTGGGAAGGTGGACAAAGACCCAGATAAATATGATCTAGAGGAATTACGACATCTGTCATTCCACGAAACCGAAGGGGAAAGGGATATCAAGGATGGACCTATCAACAATGATCCGCATTTACTCCCATTGAAGTTGCAAAAATATAACATTGGGGCTGATGACAAACCCAATTTAGCCTCAATTGGATATTTTTAGGATAAGCAGACTACAAAGGAAATTTTCGACCTCTTGAGAGAATATGAAGACTCGTTCCCTTCATCGGTCGTGAAACTGAAGTGGATCAAGGGAGATATAGGGTAGACAAAATTCATTCTAAAACCAAATGAAAATCCAGTAAAGCATTGACCATACCCACTAAACCCGAGGGTTAAGAAGAAAGTAAAAAAAAAAACATAGACAAGATGCTAGCAATAGGGCTTATATTTCTAGTGGACAAGGTAGAGTGGGTAATTCTGATTGTGATAGGAAAAAAGAAATAAACTACAGAGATAAGGGTCTATGTGGACTACCACTGTTTGAACAATGCTTGTGTGCATGATAAGTTTCCTACACCATTCAGATATGAAGTTCTAGATAATGTAGTGGCGAATGAAGCTTACTCTTTTACGGATGGATTCTTTAGTTATCATTGTTAACTCCCAGGTTGTTCCCTATGACTCCCAAGGGAATACGGCCAGGGTAACTAATAACCAATCTTTGGACTACAGCTTCTAGCCCAGCTGTAATCAGAGAGGGCTCTCTCTGTAAGGTTTGTCACTGTTTTAATGGAGTTTTTAGGCTAGTTGTGAAATGAATGTTTGATTGTTTTTTGTGTTTGGTTGGGAGGATGCTTCTGATAGTTTTAGAGC
>APFE031222158.1:109516-212082 GCA_000404065.3 Pinus taeda
GAAGCCTCCATACTTGGCATTTCCTCCTCTGAGAAGGGATTTAACCTTTGTCTCTTGTCTGATGATTCAGTGAGGGGAGTCTCCCTCTCTCTTTTTCTGCTAACATCCTCCCTTTGAGGGGTTTGGAGGATGGAGGAATCAACTCTAGAATCCTGTCTTGGAGGCGCCATTGGTGTTGTCTGTTCTTGGGTGGCCATTTGGGCCTCTCTTATTTGCTTTTGCTGACCTTGTTGGTCTCCTTGTTGTTGTTCCTGCTAGGGTTGTTGCTGTTCTTCCATGGCTTTTTCCTTGCCTTTCCTCTGTCCTTGCTCTGTAGTTTGCACTGCCTCTTGCTGTGTTGCAGAAGATGGAGCAGCTGCTCCTGTTCGAGGCTTTGGCAGAGAAAGCACTTGAGAAGGACATTCTAAGTCAGCCATTTTTAACAAATGCCTTCTAGCTCTTTGAACTAGTTCTTCTTGAGTCACAGGCTCTTCCAGTGTGTTTCTTCTCCACTTTGGTTGGTTGGCATGTCTTTGGATGTGGAGCAAGCTTACATGCTCATAGCCAGAGAGTTTGCATTTTTGCCTTTTCATGGATATGAAGTTGTTAGGGTCATAGGGCTTCCAAAGGAAGCTTTGTTTTAGGCCAAGGCCTTCTAACATCCTGTCTGCCTCTTTCCATCCTTCTCTTTTGTTTAGGACAAAGTGGCCAAGTTGGTTTCTAACTTTGAGCTGTGCCTTTTTACCCCTTCCTGCAAAGTGCACTTGATTGGCATTGCCAAATTGCCTGAAATATTCCAAGGCAAAGAGTCTCATAGGCACATACCTGGGCAATTTGTATGGGCGCAACTCACACCCATATATTCTGATCACAGTGTAGTGTTGGTAAAAGTACCAATCCCCTATGTTGTAGGCACTGGATAGTTGCAGAATCCTCTGCATCTCATCAGAGAGTCTTGGAGGGGGTGAGGTTAGAAAGAGAGACATAGCTAGATGGATGAATAAGTCTATGAACTCAGAATATGTGTATGGAGAGTATGCGAGGATGTGGAAGACTGAGGTCCAGTATACCACCGATCTTGGGTTTCCTGCTGCATCAGTTCTCTTTATCTCAAAGGAGAACTTCTCATGTTGGTGGTACAGAATGAGATGATAAATGTATGAGGTGTATCTGAACACCTTCTCTCTGGACAAGTGCAGAAATTTCTCATGTATTTTGTCTGAGATATATGTAGCATAATCATAACAAATGGGGGCCTTGCCGGGGGAAAACATTGTCATCATCACTAAAACAGTTTCCTCAATAAACTCCATTGATTTGTATCCCAAAACTGAGCTTATCATGTATGCCAAGTCCAGACCCAGCTAATTTAGGTAGCCATCAAAAATGGGAGGGTGCAGCACTGTGTCAAAGTTTTTGATAAACAATTGATTCAGCTTTAGGATTTGTGCTTCTGTCAGTATCTTGGCTCCTTGGTTGATTAGGTCCAGCAGGGACAAGGGGACCAACTTCTTTTGGGTTTTGAACTGGAGCATCTCCCTGATGGCCTCAGGGGTGGTGTAAAACACTACTGCACCTTCAGGGTTGAGCACAGCCCTCTGCATAGGGTCATAGCAGACAGCACATAAGTGAATCAGGTCAGGGAACTGGTTGACCTGAGGCAGCTTGAAGATTGGGAGGGAGGACTCCCAAATGCCTAAAATATCTGTTCCATCTTTGTGCTTAACCCTGAGCTCATTTAGCAGATGAATGTGGAACTTGCATTTAGATGGGCAGTCCTCTGAGATTTGGTAATCTAGGTCTGCCAAATCTTGCCATTCCAGCTCTCTCTGGGGGGCATTCAGGGGAGTAACATTGAGTGCTATTGATGCTGAGGGGGTGTCCATGTCTGTTTGAATGCTTTTTGACAATTAATGAACATGCTATTTGAGAAAGTGGGATTCAGAGGAATGCAGGGTAGCAGGGTAGATTTTATAGCAGCCTAGAATACTGTTGGGCTCTCTGAGAAGGCTTCTTACAGAATTTAGCAGACCTCCTTTGATAATTTAGGAGCAGGTTATGGGTTCACGATTGCGCGAACAGAGAAGGGTTTTCATTAAAATTTTAGTGAGAAATGGCTCTGCCAGTGAAATTCGACCGTTAATTCTTCAGGGGGAGCAGGGTATGCTTGGTTTTGTGGTGAATTCTTAGTCTTATGCCGTGTTCAGGTATATTTTACAATTTACTGTGAATAAACCAGGTTGCGAGGAGGTTTATGGGCAAATACCTGTTTTAACAAGTTGCTCGGGACGAACAAGCAGTTGCGTGCGCGCTTTGAACTTCTGTGGATGGTCTGGAGTTGGCTGGCGAATTGTTCGTCGTAATATGCATGCAGAGAGAGCAGAGGTGCTTTTTACAAAAAGTGATAAAAAATCCCAAAAAATCATCAAAATATGGCTTTTTGGCTTATTGGCGTGCTTTTTTGAGTGACGTCAGCATGACGTCAGCAAGTGGGTCCGGGTGGGATGACGTCAGCAGGATGTCATCAGGTGACGTGGCGGCCTGAGACCGGTCCACGGGGGCGATGAGGTGGCAGCCAGGTGGACGAATGGAGGATAGGGTGCGCGGTCGTGGCGCTGACGCAGGCGACAACGAGATGGTGACGCGGGCAGACAGGTGTCGTCATATCGGGCACCCTCCTGCACGGCAATGAATTTGTCAGAGGGTGCTCCGACGAAGTTTGGGAGCTACGCGTGTCCCCGCGTGACATCATCGTCTGACAGATATCGGACGATATCTGTCGGACATCGGGGCCCTTCCGAAATCCACGAGGACCGTTGGATTTCAGGCGCGCGATGTGATGGCTGTCGGCAAGCGAACATGCACGGAGGGTAAAGCCAATGGCGGTTAACTGTAGGACGTCGGGTCCCTCCAAAATTTCAGTTGGCCGTAGATCTGGAAAGGCCGCGATCGGACGGATATCGGGCCAGCAAGCTGCACGGCGGGTAAAGTCAATGGGCGGCTTAAAATAATCATTTTTGCTGGTAACTGTGCTTGGCGGGGCCCTTCGGGTATTTTTAACATATTTCCATGGTTTTGAATGATTTTCTTTGATAAAATCATCTACCCGATGACATTAGGAAAAGGGGAGAAGCAAAGGTTTTTCGTGAAATTTCGCATAAGGCATACGAAGGGTAAAACTTAGGATAGGCGAGTTTTGATGGATTTATATGAATAAGGCGCATATTGGCTCTCGTCCTTAGGATAAGGCGGGAAAGGTATGTTTTATCAAATTTTTGCCTTTTAGTGGTATAAGGGTGCTCAAAAGGGATTTTCCACGGGTTTTTAGGCAAGAATGGAGAGTTGACTAGGTAGATAGGTTCTGATGGAGAAAAGCGGTTAGACTTGGGTTCTTGACCTTAACCAGATGTTAATCCAATGCCCTGGGAGTGGAGATTATGGCTATAATGCCAAGGAGGGGATATTTATACATTGTTTGGGGTTTATACACCATGGTGTTATAATAATAGGGGAAGTGAAGTATAGGGAGCTAGATAATAGAGTTAGAGGTTAATAAGGGGGGAAAAATGTGAAAGAAGACCAATACAACTAAGTTTTCTTGAAAACAACTTAGTGTAAAGAGTAGATCAAAATGAAAAGTTTTTTGGACAAGAAATGTGGCTTTTAAAGGCCACAAGAACCACCATAAAGCCTTGAGCCTCTCTTATGTACACAGCTTGTGAAGGGGTGTTAGTAATGAGTGGTATACAAATGGAAAAGGGAAGTTAGTCATGGTCCACTGTGTTGCTTTGCCTGTACATGGTTAGCAAATTTGATCTTGGAAGGGACACCACTTCTGCAACCCCATCTACCTACCCAACTATTTTGCCTAGCATTTTTTATTTCTTCTTGGAGGGTGCACTTGGACTTGCAAACCCCTTGTGTGCCTTTTCTTTTCCATTGGATTTTTGCTTTCATTTCCTATCTAGCACTATCCTTATTTCTTCCAAGGCCCCAGATTAAGCAGTTGGGAACCTTAGTTTCTCTGCCTAACTACTGATCTGCCAAGATTAAACAGTTTGGACAGATTTCTTTCTCTATTCTACAACATAAATTGAAAACATCGCATGATCCAGATTAGACTGTTGGGTCATCCATCAGAACTTTAATGAGTATGAAGGCATATACACACCTTGTCTTTTCTTGCAAATATGGAACCTTTGTAGCAGCAAAGTAGAGCATATTTGGCACTTGAGTTTTCCAATCATGAAATATGAAACCTATTGGTATAGGTATCCAACAATCACCAAGTTAGGAACACAGAAGGGGATAAGAAGAAAATTATATTTATCATGAAATGGGGATTCTATTCCTATCATGTCATGCCATTCAGTCTCAAGAATGCACCTTCAGTGTTGTCAAGAATTGTAATTTCTGCCTTTAGAGATTACACCCACATGTTACTATAAGTATATATGGATGACTGGACAGTCTATAGTATGCTGAAGAAACACTCCAATCTTCTAAGAATCATGTTCAATTTATCTATACAACTACAAATCTCGCTAAATTTCAAGAAGTACTACATATTTGGAGTCCCTTTTGGCATGCTTTTGAGCCACATAGTGTGCAAAGGAGTATGTGTAGATATTTCTAAGGTTGCAGTGATCATGAATATGGACCCACCCACAAGTGTAAAATAGCTCAGATCTACCTTAGGACATATCGGGTACTACAGGATGTTTATCCACAACTATGCCTCGATTACTACATCGATGGAAAAGATATTGAGGAAGGTTGGATGATTCCTGTGGTCAGAAGAATGTGAGGGTGCACTCAACATACTGAAAGAAAAACTAATAATTACTTTGATGCTGGTTTACCCTGACTAGAATAAATAGTTCCACATCCACATTTATGCATTATGCATTGCTCTAGGTGTTGTTCTGGCTCAGTCGGGGGAAGGTAGCCTCAACCATCTGATTTATTTTACCAGTAGAAAATTGTCCACAATAGAAAAGAACTATACTACAACTGAGAGGGAGGTACTTGCGATGGTTTATCACTCCAAAAATTCATAAACTATTTACTATGAGGCCCATTTAAGTTTTTCACTGACCATTCTGCTTTGAAATATTTAGTGAACAAGCCTATCCAATTGTCTACTCCAGTCCTATTGCAGAACACATAATTGATCATTCAATGCCTTGGGCCTATTTTGATGGCGCCTCTCAAGGTCATCCCTACTAGGAGGGGTAGGAAGCATCTTACATACCAATGAGTCTCATGTAATCATATTTAAGTTAGGAATTGGTAAAGGGTTCAACAAAAAATTTGAGCTGATGGCACTAAAGCTTATCTAAACTCTGGCAGCAAAATAAGGGGTTCCAAAATTTCTAAAATTTGACAATTCTCGATGTGCTATAAAATGACTCAATAGGTATTATACTCTACAAATATCTACCATCACTAATGAGGAAATTCTTGGTATTGTTGAGGGACTTACCCAATTTGCCTTTTCTCACGTTTTTAGAGAAAGTCAAGGGGCAGATCTCCTATAAAAAGGTCTCGAGCTTTAGCCTAGGGAATGGATTGTTTAAGAAGATTTAAATGGGTTGCACACTGAATATTCACACATGCCTTTCCTTTGATTAGTGGCATCTTGGATTCTTTTTTTTATTTCTCATAGTTGAATGTACATTTTTTTTATGAGAGGATTGTTTAAATTTTTTGGATCAGAACTGTACGCCAACCTACCTAGAGGTATGCAGCAATAGAAAGAAGAAAAAGATGCATAGTTTTTTAGAGGTAATGTCTAGAGATGAATAGTTCTAGTATTTTAGAATAATATCCATGAATAAAATTATAACCTTTTCCTGTTAAAAAAGGGGCACAGGAAAGACCATGGTTAAGGATCATTTCTCATAGAGGTACAGGAACATAAGCGAAAAGAGTTATGATCTTTGTCCTCAATAAATACCAACAATGTTATTAATAGATAATAGATGGCCATCAAATCCAGAAACATGCATATTGAATACATACCACTTGTTCCATCCCTGAATGCCTTGACAACATGTAGTGGAGTTTTCTTCAATCCATCTTCGTTCACATTTTCTCCCTAACGCCTTCAACAACACCGTCACAACGACCACAATGGTGAGGTTAGAATCCGATCCCTCGTATTTGTCTCTACTTACATCTGGGTATGGTTTGAGATAAAGATTGATTGCAAGAGTGGTTCATCCTCCCTCCCACTCCCACTCCCACATTAGCAGAGGAAATTTCATCCCCCAAATGGATAGAAAAAAGTTTTGGGTTATGGAAATCCATGGTAGAGTGGACTGAAAAACAAGCATGGGAGAGATATGGCCTATCTACAATAGTCTTCTCAGCTGTCAAACCTCAAGCATGTAAGAGAAATAATATTAGAGTGATAATATTTAAAAAATATGTCATAGGAGAAAAAATATTAGAGTGATAATATTTAAAAAATTTAGTCATAAGAGAAATAATATTTGAGTGGTGTAATATTTAAAAAATTTGGTCATAATGATCCATATGCTTCGATATAAAATAAATTTTTAAAATGTCAATTTTGAAAATCTCTTATGTAGCTATGTATTGTCAAGTATAATATCATAATAATTTATGTCGGTAATGGTGTGATCATTTCTTTTATTTTTTTAAAGGAACTTTTTCTAGACCTACACCCCATCAAGCATAAATCATTTTAACATATACCTAGTTTTGAAGTAATATAAATCATCCTATGGCTATCCTCAAAAGAATTATCACCCATAGCCTTAGTGATAATGTAAGGCTCGTGTCAAAGTGGTATGAGCTTCTTATAGGAGTTTGTCAATTTCCCTTTGTGCAAGTCCAACTATAACTCGTCACCAACCCGAAATTTATTTCAAAACCAATGGATTGTTTATCTTCTTGTACTTGGATTTGGAAATTTTCTACAAAATATCATGAATTCATTGCTGAATTTGTCAGATACCTTCCTCAAAATTGGTTTCTTTACTTATCCCATTCCAAGTATAGGAGGTACCTTCATGTCTTATACAATGAATATATCTATATCAATTTGTGTCAATTGTTGGGACCCCAAGCACACGTGAAAAGGCTTGTGGAAATAGAAATATGATGAGTTATGTCGAATTTATGTTGAAAATATGGAAGGCTTTCAACACGTGTATGTGGATGTTCGAAATTGTATATTCTAAAGACATCTATAATAATCATATTGACTACTACTTTCTATTTATCAATCTAGGGATTGAAGGTAGTGGATTTGGTCAAGCTTGATGTCCATCATGGACCAAAGGTTAAACCAAATAATACTAAGGAACCTATTAAAGTTATCAAGAAATATGGTTTTTGGAAACCCAAAGTGAACCAAAATATGCTCGAAGAAGAACTTATGAGTGGATTTTGTTGCAACAATATTCTTACAAGGTGCCAAAAATCCCATCCTAAGGAAGCAATCAACAACAACAAAAACACATCTGTTACCATGCTCAGTTGAGGGAAAACATGACATAAAATCTAGGGGCACTAACTCCCAAGGATTATCTAGAGTTGGCAAAGGCCTACAATTGGTGTGGATGGTCATTTCCTTTGGTTGAATATAATTCTTCCACTACTTACATGTTTTGGCAATAGAAGATAGCTTGCTGTCATAGGTTGGGTATATTTGAAACCCATCATAGGGTGTTTGGCTATGACATACCATTGAATGTTTGTGCCATGTGGGAACTACATTGATAACATGAACGATTCGATCATAGGGTCACTATTGTGTGGTCATTCATCGAATAATGGTGTTGGAGATAATATTGTTTCCATAAAGAAAGAGAACCATATATAGGCTCATGAACACCATCAATATCTATTGGAGGGGTTGTAGTTAAAGAAATAATGAATACAAAAATTGTGGTCAATAGGATAGGGATCATCAAGATGTTCATTCATCAATTGTAAAGATGGTTTTCAGTGCTAGTGATCTAGTCACATAAAATACCCCATAAATTTGTGCTTTGGGATACCCCCAAAATTCAATAAGTAATCCAAAGTGAGAGGATTCGATGATAAGGTGACAATGCCAACAACCCTAAGTTGACCCAAAGTGACACTTTGTGAGTATTTCACAATTAGGGTGAAAATTTGAGCATCAAAAGGAGGCACAATTGCACAAGTGGCAACATCTAACATTTAGGGAACTTGGCCACAAATCCTTATGCGTTTTTCCATTGAGGGTACCTTTAACATTTCCTAAGGCACAAATCACATATTTGAAGGAATTTTGGATGACTTGTCACATTCCACTAGCTTCATGCATGAAGAGGTGCTCCCATCCTTTAAGAATAGTTTGGAGACTTCATGGCATAGTCAAGGGTCACATGTATAAAAGAAGAATGCCATAGTCAAGAATATGAAAATTGGAATTTCTATCATGTGGCGTAAAGGAGAATGACATAGGTGAAGAGTACTCCATTTAGAAACATCTAAAAGCTTGCTTATGTCCTCTTTCCAAAGAAGAGAAGATACCTTGTGACGAAAGGCCCAAATTGCCAATGGAGGAAGACTACAGTAAGGGTTACCTTTTCTTTCACATGTTGAGAGACATTATGTATTTTAAGGCATTTTTGATTATTGAGTTCACATATTTGGAAGTACAATTGCATAAGTGGAAACATCTCACATTTAGGGAACTTGGCTACAAATTTCTATGCATGTTTTCTATTAAGGGTATCTCTTACATTCCCTAAGGCACAAATCAGATATTTCAATGGCTTCACACAAGAAGAGGAGTTCCCATTATTTAAGAATGTTTTGGAGGGTTGTCATGGCATAGTCAAGGGTTACATTTACAAAAGAGGAACTCCCAAGTCAAGAATAGTTCCAAGGGATTGTTAGATGTGGTAGGTGTTATGGCATGTGAAGATGTAAACTATGCTGCTTAGCTGTTTTATGGCCATGGTTAGATGTGAACCTTGAATTGGTAACTTGTAACCTTTTAAGTGGGATAAGTTGAAATTGGACATGAGTAGCCAAAGATGAGTTATATTTAGTTCTTAGGTGAGCAAGGCACAATCTAGCTATAGTAACCATAACTTGGTTCGGTTGTTGTAGTCAAGGCAAGACTTGGCTCGGTTCCCAAGTCCCAAAATAAGTAAGGGTAGTTGTGAGGGCATGATAATTAAGGAGTGTCTGGGCATGCCAAGGAATGAAAATGCATGCTAACACATGCCAAAAAGTTTCAATGCATGTTGAGGAGTGTTAGGGAGTGCCAAAACATCATAAGGGATAACTACGTCAAAATGCATGGAAATGGTCAAATAAGAGTGTGTGCCAAGGAGTGTCAATTGATTCCAAGTGTCTCAATGATAAAGTGTGTTAGGAGAAGGTAAAAATAATACTTGTAGGAGGCAATCACATGGTTATAATAAGGGATTGGACAAAGCAGTTTTAGAAAAAGGGAGACTTTGGGCTGGCCACAACATTTGTTTTTCGAATGACTTGGTTGGGTTCCCAAGTTGCGAAAAAAGTAAGGGTATCTACGAGGGACTAAAATTTAGGGAGTATGAAGGTGTGTGAGGGAATGGAAGGAAGTACTATCACATGCTAGAATTTTACAAGGTATTATACGCATGCTAATATGTGTCAAGTGTCAGGGTGTGGCATGAATGCGTGCTAGGGTGGTGAGGACAAAGTGTCAAGGAAACACAAGGGAGCACTGATTTCAAATGCATGGAAATGAAGTGTAAGTGAGTTCTAGGTGTGCTAAGGAGGGAGTGAAAAGGTATGATCAGTAGTTCTAAGGCATGCTATAATTATAGGTAAGTAACAAGATGTGTCAAGTGCCAAGGCGTGCCAATATGTGCTAAGCAGTGTTAGGGAGGACCATGGAAACAAAAGGGAACACTAGGTAAAAATGCATGGAAATGAATGAATAAGAGTGTGTGATAGGGAGTGTCAGTGAGTTCCATGTGTGTTAAGGAGGAGTGACATGGTATGATAGGCAGTGCTAAGTCATGCTACAGTGTCAGGGCGACATGCGTCTAAGATGTGCCAAGTGCCAGGGTGTGCAAAATGGGTATTGGCACCAACATTAGGTGCCAGTAGCTGCCAAGTGCCAAATGTCAATGCATTCTAAGTGCCAAATCTTACTTTTTTTCTTCTCATCTAGTTTCCAATAATTGGTCTCAAATAAATTTAATATTAAACCATGCCAAATCATACCAAGTCATCTCAACGCATGCCAAACATGCTAAGACTTTCCAAGTGTCTATGTCTGTCAAGGAGTGTGATGCATGCTATGAAGTGGCAGAGCATATCGAAGAGTTCTAAGGTGTGCTAGAGAGTGCCAATGCATATTGAGGAGTGTTAGGGAGTACTAGGACAACACAAGGGAGCACTAGGTCAAAATGCATGGAAGTGAATGAATATGAGGGTGTGTCGGGGAGTGTCAATGAGTGATAGTTGTCATGCCAAGGACGGAGCGACAAGGTATGCTAACCATGGGTAAGGCATGCCAGGGAATATTAGGGAATTTCAAAAAGTGATAGAGTGTGCTAAGTAGTTCTAGGGTGTGCTAACATGTGCCAAATAGTGCCAAGGCATGCCAGGTGCTAAGACATGCTAGGATGTGCAGGATGCCAGAGTATGCCAATATGCATCAAGGAGTTTCAAGGCAACAAAAGGAATAACCAAGATAAAATGCAAGGAAATGAACACATAAGAGGGTTAATAAGTTGAGACTTTATATTTTTCAAAAGGGGCATGCTAGGCACACTAATGATATGTTGCAATACATGCCAGTGCCAGTGTGTGCCAAGTGCTAATGTTTGTCAATGCAATATTATGCCAAGGTGTTCCAGGGCATGCTATAGACTACAGGGCATGCCAGCACATGATCAAAGAGTGCTATGTTATGCTAGGGCATGCCAGCATGTGCTTGTGTGTCCTACTCATTGCAAGATGTTTTAGGTGCAAATATGTTCCAAGGACAAAAATATTCCAAGACATGCGAGGTGCCAAGGAATGTTAGTGTACTACTCCAAAGAATGTTTATAAGGTGTGCCATGAGTGTTGAGGAATGCTAGGTCTCTCTCATTAATAGAATTGATAGATCTTGATTATTTATTAAATAATATAGTTCCTACACAGACTAGTGGAACTTTATTTAAAGGAAATTTGCTAGATAATAAACCTAATAGAGATGAATCATGTGTTGACTCATAGGAAAGCTATATTCTGATGACTTGAGGGAAATGATATACACTAATTACTTCTTAACAAATTGACTGACTATTATAACCACTATGACCTTGGGCACATAATGAAAAATACTCCACAACAATGGTCTTAAATCATTATCTTTTGACAAAAGATATAGTAACAAGTACATAGCATCATCAAAAAGTCATTGGAATGGTCAATGATGATGAAAATTTTTTGACCATCACCAAAAGTAACCAAAAGGAGAATTGGTGAGGGCCAACAGAAGATCATCACTAGAAGTGTCACCAAAGAGAGAATTAGTGATGTAACTTTAATGATCCTCACCAAAAGTGTCACCAAAGAGAGAATTAGTGACGGGCCTTTAACAACCCTCACCAAAAGTGTCATTGAAAATGACTTTGGTGACAAACCTTAAAGGACCATCACTATATCCACTTACAACAACGATTTTTTAAAGACTGTCACCATATGTGACATTGGTGATGAACCTTAAAGGTCTATCATAGGTATGAAGCATCATCAAAAAGTCATTGGAATGATCAATGATGACGAACATTTATTGACTGTCACCAAAAGTAACCAAAAAGATCATTGGTGATAGTCAATAAAAGATCGTCACTAGAAGTGTCACCAAAGAGAGAATTAGTGATGGGCCTTTAATGACCCTCACCAAAAGTGTCACCAAAGAGAGAATTAGTGACGGGCCTTTATCGACCCTCACCAAAAGTGTCATTGAAAATGGCTTTTGTGACAAACCTTAAAGAATCATCGCTATATAAACTTACAACAACTCCTTTTAAAGACCATCACCATATGTGACATTCACAGGCATGACCCTCACTAATAACCTTATTTCTTGTAGTGAATATTATAACACAAGGAAGAAGTAGAACTTCTTGTGACTGGGCCTAGAGTCACCATAAGTCTTCTCTTAATGTAAACTTAGAATATAAATATGTATCAAACATAGCCTTCTTTCATTAATGCAAGTAACAAGCTTACAACATCACTAAGATAATAGTGTTATATGTCTTCCAAAAGAATGATTACAGATTATCAAAAACTCTTTCCATTTTCCTTTCAGCCCTATATATAACATAAAATAGTAACTAGATAAAATTGAATCCTAAGTTTCAGGGGATCCTGAGGATTTCGCAATACATAATCCGATTGTGTCATAAAATAGCATCATTCAAGTTGATCTCTCGTTGCCTTGTCTGCCAAAGACACTGTAGTTTCCATTTTACAGGCTCGTGTTGCTCTGTCAATTGAATGGTTTTTGCCCAGTCTGCATCTTCTACACAAAAGGATAGTAAAAAATTATTTTCTTGTGCTAGGTTTTCCTATTTTGTCACCAAATGATTTCATCCAACTTTAGCCAATATTTTCCTTATTTTAATCCATAAAAAGAGATAATCATATAAGGATGAATGTTAAATAAAGAAATTTATGAAGAGAAAACATACATTTTTTCCTGACCCAACACGGACCATAGTGAAGACAACAACATAAAAGAAGAACGAAGCATGGAAAGCTTCCGCTAAAGAAAAGGTCGAGGAAAGAGAAAAGGAAACGCAACAGAAAGAAGCTACTACAAAGGAGAAAGAAGTGGTTGCTAAGGAAAAAGGAGAAACAAAAGAAAAGACTACATCACAGGCCACCATTGACCTCAACGAGTTAGAAACCAAGTGCATGGACATGGAGGAAGAGATAGAGAGAGAATAGGAAGGAGGTGCAGGCTTGGAGTCCCCCTTCATCGTTAAGAAGTAGCAGAAAAGGAGTTCGATGAGTGTGAGTGTGATGCCGTTGTTCCTCACATAGTGGGACCTAGATGATATTGGGGATTTGGTCTATGATGCAATGATGAATATTTTGGGCCACTTTGAAGAGGAGTACTAGAAAATGCTATGTAAGGTGCAGTAGGGCCTGCAAGAATTGCAGGTCCAAATGGGTCTCATTCAAGCGAGCATGGGATAAGTGAGCATGAAGCAAGAGAACCTCAAACAAGCGAGTAGGTTTCCCTCAGAAGCATAACTCACCCTAGATCTCCACACAATGAAGTTACCATAGGGATCCCCAATTCAAAGAAGAAACTCGCAACGACCTCTGTTGTGATGCTCTTCTTGCAGGCATCCAATATGGCCATCTTATGAAATTTGTCAATGGCCATAAATACGCAGTCATTTCCATTCTTGGTATAAGGAAATCCAGACATATAATCCATGTATATGGATTCCCAACGCTGTCTAGGAGTAGTCAAAGGAGTATACAATCCTTTGTTCTTAATAGTTGCTTTGGCAATGGCATAGGTAGTGCATGATCTTATGTATTTTCCAACATCATGTCAGATATTGATATTGTTGAAATACTTGGCCCCCTTGAGTTGGTCAAGAAGGTCATCAATATGTGGGATTGGATACTTGTTCCTGAAATGATTTTGTTTAGTGCCTAATAATCAATGTAGAAATTCCATGTCCCATCTTTCTTCTATAAAATGAAAATCGGGCTCCCACAGGTTGAGGAACTTGTTCAGATGTGTCATTTTTGTAGAAACTCCCATATTTGTCGTTTGGTCTCTTCATTTTCAAGAATGGAGCTGCACAATATCAAACCACTGGGTAGAGGTGCTTTGAGAGTCAAATTGATTGAATTCTTGACATGACAATGCAAGGGTACCCCTGTGGGTGAGGATAATATGTCCCTATATTCTTCCATAGCCTTATCCACCTGCTTCTGTTGTGTGGAGGAACCCTTACCGAGGGCCATGGATCTAGCCATTATATTTACGTTACTTTGAGAGAAAATCATAAAGAAAACAAATTTCCTAGTCTCAAATATGATCTTACTACATTATTAGAAGATATTAGAGAGTTGGCAATATGTAAGGCTATCTCCAATATTCTATACAACTTACTTCCCAAATAAATAATAGAAGTTTGAGGCCTCAACTCATACACAACATAATGCTTCCACAAGTATATTTTACCTAATAATATGTCACAAGCTTCAAGAGGAGTAACGTCACATAGTACCTCATCTGTGAAGAGTTTGATGTTGTAAGGAAGACGACACTACTCGCTGACGTGAAGATCTCATCCTTGGTGGAGCCAGCCGATGGTGTATGGTTATGGGTGTCATATGGTTGGTAGGCCTAGACACTTAATGGCCTCTACTAAGATTAGATTCTTTTGGCTCCCACTGTCAACAATGAATTGCATTGGAGACCCCTTCACCCACATCTATGAATGGAAGAGATGTTCCTCTTCTTTTTGATATTCGATCTCAATATTTTGGATCCTAGTGTTGGAAATAATGGCATTGGGCTCCACATCAATAATTTTCTTCCCTTTTTCATTCCCCTTGTCGGGTTCTGAATTAGAGTTAGAACATGCATCTAAATATGAAGCCTTCAACTCAACCAGCAACGACTACCTAGCTTGACACTCCGTTGTGTCACAAGTGGGGCTCTTATGGAACTCACACCACTTTCATGTGTCTTTGTTTATCATCATGATGTTTTTATTTTCTTTAGGCTTTGAATGGTTGTCCTAGGTCAGCCCACCTTGGCTTTGTCCTTTATTTTGCGATTTGGGGCACCTTTCCCTTTCTTTAGATCCACAGATCCAAAGTACCGCTTCTTTTATTTAAATTTTTTCATGACCTTGACAACATATCAATAGGTGACACCAATCAAGGAGATGTCCAATAACTCCATCTCATATTGGATGTATTTGTGTAGACATTCATGGTACTTGAGTACTAGATGCTAGTCAGAATCCTTGATACCAACTTAGTGCAAAGGGTATGAGAACTATTTGTGAACTTTGGCACATCTTGGCCCCTTCCCTATCGAAGTGTGGTCCAATTTATGTACTTATATCCATTGCTCCCGATAGGGCAATATTATTCCTTGATGGGATCTTAGAAATAATTCCAAGTAGGTGGGGATAAAAATAGTGAGGGTTCCCTCTCATCCCTCTACTCATAGTAGGTTTCCTGCCAGCCCTTGACATGGAGGGTGACCTTAAGGAGTGAAAAAGTAATCTTCTCCCTATTTGAAAAATCATGAACCAAAAAATATCCTTCTAACATATATAACCATTTATCTACGTGTTGTAGTGGCTACAACCACCCTCCAAAATTTTGGCTCGCATGCGAATTTCAATGCCTACCTTGGATCCTACGATTGATCATCCTTGGTAACTTCTTGGTAAGATGATGATTTCAAGCTCTCCTACTTGATATTAAGAGTTATCCATGTTCTCATTTTTATGCACTATGTGTCATCTTTGGGCATAGGGGTTGTTGTTTTTCATTTAAAGGGAATGTTGTCTTGCTTCAAGGGAAAGCATGTGTGCATAAGTGATTGTTATCACATAGACATGTTTCTCACTCACTTCACGCACTCTTGTCACGAAGGTTGTTGCGTCAAGAAAAGTATGTCTTATGCATTCTAGATGGTCTATGTTATGTCACTAGGTGTCTATATGTGATCAAAATCAAGTCCTATCAATGTTTACATATGTTTCATTGATCTCACACTTAGCCATTTTCTTGAGCAACCTAGCCTCATCTAGCTTCCCAGAACTGTGCGCTTTTCTTCTATATCCATAAATTTTCCTCCCTTGCCTACTGAAACCTTACTTCCCGCAGAGAAACCAACCTCACATACTTGCTAAAACCCCACAGCCCACAGAGACCACAGCCAGCACTGCCCTGCAAAAATGAGCAAAGAAGTCAAGCAACCATCACTGCTCTCCAAAAATTTGTAGGGAAGTCCAGCTGCACTGCACTCAGAAATTGCGCAGAGGTTTCCTCCCAAAACCCCCATCCCATCGTAGTGTTTTCCAAGCTTTCCTTTTTTTCTTGCATGCAGAAACTGGGTAGAAGGGCCTCCCAGGGCCTGATTCTGGAAACATTCACTATCCGCTGAAATTACGCAAATCTACCTCTCAATAAATATATGAAAAAGTGACATGCTCAAATTTCTTCCAAGGAGTTGAGGAGAAGGACCAAGGAACCGAGTAATGGAAAATATCAAGACCGCATGCAAACTTCATCGGATGCATGATCATCTTCAGGGTAAGTATGATACAGGTACATGGATGAGACATGGCACAATGACGAATGGGAAGAACAAGGAGCGCATTCTAGGAGACTTGTTTGTGAACGAAAAAACACATGGAGCATGCCAAGTACAAGCGAAGGAGAGACATGCACGTGCAACATCAAGAGAACATCAAGACCATTAAAGACTCCGCACACCTCTCCATGTAAAGGTGAAGCTATGATACACCAAGACCACACTCATCACTTAGCAGCACGATAGCTTGACATGGACACCACTAGCAACATGAACATACCAACTCTCTAGTGTCAAGTCATGTCATGAGTCATGTTGGCCACATCCTTATTGTGGGCCATACTGTTGTAATCAATGTAATCTAACATGGAAGTTCAAGAGACTGAAATCTAAAGTTGAAGAGTCATGTAGGTAAAATAGTCATGCGGGAAGTCGAACAGTCACAAGGGTCAATTTCACCCTTGGCTATATATACCCCTCACTTGTACATGCAAAGGGATTTTCACCTTGGCTCCTCCCATAGCATTGAATGTTTGTAATCTTTTCTTTAAGGAGCGAGCAATGGCTCCAATGCCTCACTATCAGAGTTAGTGATGTAATGGTGTACCAATGTGTCTTGGAACTTTCACTTAATTTAGAATATTGTTAATAGGCCAACATGTTTTCACAAAGGTATTGTATTAATTTGTAAGACTATTCTTTGGACACTTGTAATGCATGTTGCTTTGACCTGTATTATGATAGTTGAACTATTTCAGTTGTTTTAGTACATATGCTATTGCAAATGTCTTGTATCAGTTGTTAACATTGTCTTGCCTGTGTGGGATATGCTGTCAGACACTCGACAGATTCATTCTTGTAAACTTGTCATAATGCCCGTCACACTCATGTGGACTATTCCATTGGGTGTTGTACATGCTATATGTTCACCTTGTGTTTGTGACTATCACATCCATGTTGACTACTCCGCTGGAAGCTACACATGTCCTATTGTGTTGTGTGTCTCTAGCAGAGTTGGGACTATTCCCTTTCAAACTAAGACTCACTTCCACCCTTTCCCTCTACAATGAAAGAACTTTGACACAAGCAACACTAAGCACTCACCAGGAACATGAACCTTGATGTTTGAAGAAAAAGGAAAACACACTCACATGCTAATAAGTAAGAGTTAAGTCATATCTTTAAGATAATGGCAATCGAGTCATCGTACCAAATGGGACTCCTACACCAAACAGTGTGAGGTCTAGTTGGGACTTCATACCAGGGAGATCCCCTGAATTTTGGTGGGTCCAACAGCGTCAACATTTATGGTGCTAGAAGGAGGGAAAGATGACAAGTTGGGTCTTCATAATCTGTTTTGAATATCTGCATAATTATCATGACTAAAATAAAATTTATCTTCCGAAGTGTATGTCTCGGAAGCGCTCTAGAATAACTTGTCACATAAAACATATGATGGTGGAGGTGAAGTATCCTTGGTTAGACATGTAGTTGGCGTTGTAATATCTCGTGAAAGGCATGAAATCTTTGAATATTACATGACCTATGCATTGTTTGCATACACGCTTCAAGGGAACCCACTACATTGGTGTGCCATGTTGCTCAAAAAATCTATTCACTCTTTCCATCATCTGATCACAGAGATAGACCATGCTTTCAATCATTTTGATCGTAAAGTGCTTAATAAAGAAATTCTGAAATTACAGAAAGCACCTGATGAATCCGTTGAACAATTTTACATGCGCTTTCACAATCTTGCATATCAATTTCTTGAACATGAAATTGATTGGGAATTCCTCAATGGAAGATTTAACTATCTTCTTTACATATCTAAAAATCCATAATTCTTAGAATCATTCGAAGCCCGCTTAGCATACTTAGGTGATGGAGTTGCACAATCTCAAGTGGACACAGTTGTTGTCACAAGTGATTGTCCGCCTTCCCCTCATCAAACAACTCCACCACCGCAGAGTGATGTGGGAGAGCACGCACACACATCTATTGAACTATCACATCCTATCACCCCACATGTTCTAAATATCTATGCAGATTTGGCTCGCAAGCCTATTGGTTGTCATGTGGACTTGTTACCTCAACTTATGTCCCCACATTCTACAGATCCTTTGGATTGTACTCTCTTGTGTTCTTTTGTTCTAGACTCCACTCTTGTTGTGAACAAGGATCAAGTTGTTGACGGAGTCTGTGTTGTGCAGCCAATGTATGTTATCGTTCATGATGAGTGTGTGTAGGAATCTAAAGAAGAACCCACAGTAAAGGATGAACCCCTCCCATGTGCACCTCATTCGATTTATCCTCACATCCCTTGTGACACTGCCACTTTTGATTGTCCCTGTGAAAACTCATTTCCAGATGTTTCTAGTTTTGATCATTCACAGGGCACACCAAATGTCACTATGTCATTACATTGTGGAGAGGACACATCTTCCTCTAAAAATATGTCCGATCCTTAATCTATCATTTCTGAAAACAGAGAGGGTGAAAATCCTTGCTTCTCATCTACCCCTCTACATGATTCATCAAATTGTGAGGATGAAGATGAAGATCCTAAATTTTCTGATCGTGGTTGTTATGATCTCTGTACTTCTTCATTTGATGATTATGTTGCTTCACTTGATGTTAATCTATCTAAGTCACTGGTCTCCGATGATCTACCTATTGATAGAGTAGAAACTCCGTAGGCTATCGAGGCACTTCAACTTGAGATGATGGTTATGTCAAACCCTTGCTGTCGTGAGGTTAGTTCCACTTCCAATCAGAAAGTTTTTAAAACACTGAAGGCTCCTCACCACTCTCTGCTTTGCATTGAAGATCAACCAAACACCCATATTTCACTTCCTCCACTCGAATCACATGATCCAATCCCTCAAGCTTTAAAGGAATCTTACATAACGAGCGTGCTTACAAAGCATAAGCTGTTGATATTTATCATGTTCACTCGTATTTCACACTTCAAAGAGTGTGTATGTTTACCATATGCATGCAGCTTGTCGCAACACCATGGTATGTCTGTAGAATGTTTGTTTTGTGCATTCACTCTTTTCTATTCTTTGGATGTTTTAGAACTCAAAGTGTGTTGGTCTTCGCTGATCTATCTTTCATGTTCATTGGTTTATATGCATACCTTTCTTGTTAACCATGCCTTCACCAACATAGGCCAACCAATGCACCTGTGGCTAAATTGGAAATATCACTTCACGTTAGTAGGCCCATGCATTATTTAGCATAGGAGTAGGAGTAGTCTTTGCTTCTTTCTTTTCTTTGATTTCTAGTTTGCATGTTTGTTTTCTTTCTTACTTGGTTTGGTTTGCTTGCTTTACTTGCTTTTTTTTCTTTCATTTTACGATTTCTTTCTTCATTTTTCTTTCTTTCCTTGCTTGTACCCATAGGTTAGCCTCTCATGAAACCATGTTTGGCTCTCGAGACAAGGTGGGAAAATCGAAGAGGACTTGTGTTGGTCACTTTAATTGCTTATTAATTCAAACAACCAAGTGCTACATAAATTTTCAACCCAGGGAAGTCTGGTTATTTCAAAGGCAACTATGTACTATATGTACTCAATCTTAAAAGAAATAAAAGTTGTACTAAAAACCAATCACACCTTGCTTCAAGCAAATTGAGACTCCACTCTGAGTTATAGCAAAAACACTCTATTGCAGATAGCTACCAAAGAATACTTAAATTCATTCAAAGAGTAATCTAATGAAAAGAATCAATCTGCAAAGGAAAGCATGGGTTGTGCTGTAACAGAGAACATGACCCTATTCCCAGAGCAGGAATCTTCAGCACCTGTTTCTAATTATTGAGCTTACCAACTCACTTTGTGTTATACGGGAATAGTGTCCACTCGGATGCTGCTATTCCCACTAAGATGGGTGGCTATCTTAGAAACAAACAATCAAAGTCTACTATTGATTCCTTTTATGAAAATAGATGAGAGGAGAACCAAGAGGGCCAACCTGTGTCTTGCGCTCGATTCCCTCTTCTTCTTGATAGAGTTTTGTTGCTCGATCCTTGTCTGCTCAGCTTCAAAAGGACCTGTAGAATCACAGCAACATACTACTATGCAAGAAACAAGGATCTAAATTCATAAATAATGCAGGATCAAATGTACATTAATCATATACAGGCATATAAACAATTACACCAGCATATGGAAGGAAACAAGAATAGATTTATTCAGATAAAAAGTAGCAAGAGGATTAAAACCATGAGCAGCTCTAACCTAGCATCATCCTCCAGCTAAGAATCCCTTCTTTCACCTCAAGCAAAGCAAAATCACCCAACACTGTGAATGTACACAAGAATACCGACAACACTTCTCTATAGATTACAAAATTCCAGCCTCTGGATCTCTGTGATGAGGGATCCATATATAGATGATTACAGAGAGGTGAGTCATATTTTGGGATCTTGATTAGCGTCTTCTCTCTAATAGTTCCTGCTTCCACTTGGAGAATGAAGATCTCTTACTCATCCCTGGTCGAAAATGGAGTGGCCAGTGTCAGAGGGAAGCTTCTGGAAGATTCCATGATCTTCCACTTCGCATTTTGGTCCCTGCCATTTGTCCATTTCCGACCATCGCACCCTACAGAGGAGAAAAATAGTATGCATCGCACCCTGTACATTGGGAAGGTGATATGCATCGCACCCTCTGCATGGAGGTTTCAGTATGGTCCAGTTTTGACCATTTATGAGCAGTTTTCAGTGGAGAACTTCTGGGAGATGATGTAATTAGTTGAACTTGTTCCTTTAGGCAGTGAAGCAACCCTTTTAGGGACTTAAGAGCCCTCAATTTATGGACATTTGTGATTGGGGTTGAAGTGCCCAAAAATGTCTATAATAATGTGACGAGGAAAAAGGCTTGTGAAAGGTGCTCGGTTGGGCTACCAAGGTTATATGACATTTAGACTTAGCACCAGGGGCATGGGAAATATGGGTTTATGCAGGTTTTTGGAATAAAACAGAAACAACGGGATAAAGGGAATTTAGGGTTTACAAAGGATTTTGGAGGAAAATAGGGACAACGAGAGTGAAGAGAATGTAAGGGAAATGAAAGGAAAGAATGAAATAGACTGTTGTGCTCTCCCTTTTCAAAAACACCACGACCAAGCTGTCCTTGATCCTCAAAATGCTCAAACATGTAGCAGAGCTAACAATGACCTTTTCTAGATTTTGGCAATCCCCCAACAAAGTGCATGGAAACACTTTCCCAAGGATGAGAAGGAACTAGAAGTGGAGTGTACAAGCCTAGTTTTCTATGCCTGGGCTTGCTTTTAGCACACAAGGTACACCCTTTAATATATCTAGAAACTGTTTCATGCATTCTTGGCCAATAGTAGAATCTTTGCAGCTGTGCAACTGTTTTACTTACACCAAAATGACCTGACATTAGAGAAGTATGTGCTTCTCAGATTATGTTAACTCTTTTAGTTTGTGAAATGCATAACTTTCCCAAATGATACAAGAGTTGGTCCTTAACATAAAAATCCAATTCTTCTACTTGTTTGACATGACTTAAAGTTGCATATACATCTTTAAAATCTATATCTTGAGCATATTGTTCAATGTAGCTTTCATGCATTACTAAGTTATGCTTAAGTGTAGTAGATGCATTTATGATTGGTATGGACAACATATCTGCAACTTTATTGTCTATGCCTTTCTTATATCTAATGACAAGATGAAACTGTTGTAGAAAGCCCATCCACCTCTAGTGTCTTGATTGCTGCAATTTAGTTTGTGAGTGCAAATATTGAAGTGGTTGATGATCAATATGTATAATTGTTTCTTTGCACATTAGGTAATGTTTCCACTTTTTCACACTCTGCACTAATGCATACAATTCTTTATCATATGTGGGATAATTAACTACTGTAGAATTAAATGTCTCATAATGATAACATATGGGTTTAGCGTGTCGCATCAACATTTCTCCCATGGCATAGTCACTGGCATCTATTTCAATATCAAATGGTCTTTGAAGCTCTGGAAATGCTAGTATTGGTGTTGTACTAATTATTTCTTTCAAGGTGTCGAAGGCCATCTGCTGTTTTCCTCCCCACTAAAACACCTTGTTCAATCATGTTAAAGCATGTAAGGGAGCTACAATCAAGGAAAAGTTAGCAATAAACTTTCTCCAATATTGTGCTGCTCCTAGGAAGCTCCTAACTTCTGTAGCAGATTTGGGTTTATGCCAGTTCACAATGACTTCAAACTTAGAGGGGTCTATATTCAATTCACCACCCCCTACTATATGACCCAAATAATTTAAAGTTGTTTTGCCAAATTCACATTTTGATAACTTAACATAGAGATTTTATTTTTTCAAAACATCTAGAGTCTGCTTTACATGCTTCAAATGTTCTTCCCATGTTTTACTGAAAACAAGAATGTCATCTAAATATACAATTACAAAATCATCAATAAAAGGTCGGAGTACATCATTCATAAAACTCATGAAAGTGCCAGGAGTATTAGTTAAGACAAAAGGCATAACTAGCCATTCATACCACCCTTTCTTTGTTTTGAAAGCAGTCTTCCATGCATCTTGTTCTGCAAATCTAACATGATGGTAGCCACTATGCAAGTCCAACCTGGAAAAGTAAAAAACTTCTTTCAACTGATGTAATAGATCATCTAAGCGAGGAAGAGGATAACGATTCTTGATCGTTATTTTATTTAGTGCTCTGTAATCAATGCACATCCTCCATGAACCATCTTTCTTTCTCACCAAAACGATTGGAGATCCGCATGGTGATGAGCTTGGTCTTATGAACCTTTTGTCGAGTAGCTCCTGTACCTGCTTCTTGATCTCTGCATTCTCTAAAGCGGACAACCTGTACATTATGATGTTAGGCAATGGAGCATCTTGCTGCAAATGAATATCATGTACAATTTCCCTTTTGGGTGGCAAACCTTTAGGTTCTTGAAATAGGATATCATATTCTGAAACAACTTTTCTAAATCAGTGTTTTGTTTAGCAGCAAGCCTTCAAATGCATTGGTTTTATCAAGTGTCTTTTCCTTTACAACCATTAGTAAAAATTGCTTCCATGAATTTACAATTCTTTTCATCTGCCCTGAGTTTATAAGAGTGTAGTTATTTTTGAGCTGATGAGCTCTTACAATATATTCTATTCCATCTTTTGTGACTTGATACTTATTTTCAGTTCTATAGAAAATGGCTTTTCTATCATACAAGTAAGGACTTCCTGAAACAATACCACATATATCCAAGGGAACTATATCTAATTCAACCTCATCTACAAAAGTTGACCCAAAAGCAAACTAAGTTTACATTGTCTAGTCACTTGTAGCTTTGCTTTATCACATCTCTAACCTAATGGATATGGCTTCTTGTGAGGTGTGGTTAGTAGTCCCAACTTCTTTACCATTTTTTCAGAAATCAAGTTTACTTGTGAACCACTATAAAATAAAGTATCAATCTTTTGATGCTTTGAAATAACTCTAATATGAAAAAGCTCATGTCTTTTCCTCTCATTTTCTTCATTATCATTAGATTGTGCAGAATTACTAGTAGATGCTTCAAAATTTTTACCTTTTATACCTGTTGCTGTGACTTTTGTTTCATCACCTGAGTCTGACCCCAAATCTTTCTGAATAGTAGTAGCAATCTTCTTCTTCTTGCCATCTAACTTCTTGGGTTTCAGCTCCGGATGCAAAGACCAGTAATGTTCATCATCATGTCCATCCTTCTTGCAGTGAGTGCATGAAGGTTTGTCTTTTTGTACATCGTTTTCCTTCCTCTCTTTCCATTTCTGCTTCCTCTTTTCTTTGTTCTTGCTTGTAGCGGGTTTTGATGATCCCCCAATCTCTGGGTTCATATTATTTCCTCTAGCCTCCAGATATGTAGCCTGAACTGATACCTCATCTATGCTAGTAGAGTTAAACATGAGAATGGTGTGCCTCAAATAGATATGCAGACCACCTATATACTTCAGCAAATTTTCAAATGAGTCTAAAGAAATGCCTAGAACTAAAGCTCTTTTTCTAAATTCCTGGGTATAGCTTTGTACACTTTGCCCCTTTAATTGGCGAAGAGTTTACCAACTCATCATGACTTGCTACATATATGCTAGTGGATAGAATTGTTTTTTAATGGCAGAAACAAATTCACTCCAGGTAGAAAGAATTTTACCATGCTTCTTTAAATCATCTTGGGTCCTGCCTTCCCACCACACTAGGGCAGTTCCTCCAAGGCGAAGGCTGGCCAACTGAATCTTTCTCCTTTCTGAATCGATGTTCTGCACCCTACAATATACATCAATTTGTTTAATCCAGTTATCTAGTTTTTTTGCATTTAATTCTCCATCATATATTGGCAAATCAAATTTTACATCTAATTTAATCAAAGGGCTAGAAGGAGGTGTTGATAGAGGAGGCTCTTTCCCTTTCCCTTTGCCTTCTGAATGGCCATCTAGAAGAGGTTCCTCTATTCCTTTGTCTTGTTTGGAGGTTGAAGTATCTTCACCTCGACCTTTCTTAAATTCTTGATACATCTCTTCTACCATGGATCTCATGGTCATGAAACTATCCATGAACTGAGAGTCTGATTCTAAGGAAATTTCTTTTTCCATTTTCCTCCTAGGATAGACTCTTCTAATTTTTGGGTTAGCCTCAACCAATTCTCATTCTCCTAATTTGAGCTTAGACCTAGTTAGCATTCAACAATCCAACACAAGCTTGTCTAACCTTAGCAAACCTAAAGCTCTGATACCACTTGATCTGAAAATGAGATCTTAGACAATTATTAAGGTATTACAGACTCATGTGCATGGATTTGCCTATGTTACTTTGTGAAATGGATTAATACTATTGCGAAATACATAGACAATGAAGTAGTTAAAGAACATAATAGACAAACACACAAAAACACAACAAGTTTAATAAGGAGTTCACCCAACACTCCTAGTTTACGTGGTCTAGCCTTTAGTGGTGAACTCTCTATTATTTCTTCAAAAACAGAGTTTTACAAAAGCATGAGCTCAATTTGAGTCTCAACACACAACAGTTACAACAAAAAGAGTTTTTCTTGAACCCCTCAAGCCTCTCTGAGTACACAAACTCTCTCTATCACTCTCTGTCTCTGTCTTTGATCTTTCTTAGCACTGTCTGTCTCTGTTTGTTCTCTATATGTGGCTTTAAAGCCAATCAGTGCTGTCTGTTCATTTCTCCTTCTCGAGCTCTCTGGCTTCCTAACCTCTATCTGCTCAGATCCCCCTCTGAGCATTAGCAATCATTGCTAAAAACATTTAGGGATGGTGGCCACCTATTCTATAACGGAATGGGTCATCGAGCCTTTGAAATCCCTGGAAACAACGTTCTCTGTGTTCACAGATAAATACATTAAAAAATGTGAAAATCGCCAAACTTCCATTTATCGGATTTGAAATGTTATCAATTCCGCCTTATAACTCCTATTGGGTCCTCCTATATATCGACATTGCATCTCCACCATTGATTTGGAAGATCCAGATCCAACAACTGTGTTTCATTTCTGGCGGCTCTTTTGTACGGGGGTTAATCCCCTGATAAGGGTGGTTTTCTCTCTCCTTAGCCTGGACAAGTGGCAGCCAATATATGGGATTAGGCGGAGCCTGACCCAAACCACTTACCGCCTTGGCCCACCTGAAATCCCGCTTTTATCGTGATTTCCCTTTTATATTGAAAATACATTAAAATAGAAAATCCTGCTCATATCAAACTTGAAATGTTATAATATTGCATCTATAAGTTCCATCGGTTTCGCAATATCGCATGGGGCACATTTCCTTTGTATTTTCTGATAGTGATACTGCGATGCAAATCCACTGATCACTATCGCAAGTTCCATAGGGTTCCGATATCCTCCACCTGCCACTGCTGATTGAGATTTTTCAATCGAATCTGGACCGTTGATTTGCCAGATCGACGGCTCCAATACAAAGTTGTTTTAAGCCTTTGATAAGCCTGTTTTCACTGTTTTCTCCATGTGTTTGCCTCTCAATAGTGTAATCTGACTTTTTAATAGGTTCTTCTTTTGCGATAGTTTTGAATGTTTGAAGACTTAGAGGGTTTTCTAGGATCTGTTTGGATCAGACACCAAGTCGCGCTCCCAGACATTTCAATGTTTGAGATAACAAATATCACGAGCCAACGGGACATCCGCTTATGAGAAATTGGGCAGTCCTCCATAGGTAAGGATGCTTCCTTAGACAAGGGATATGGTAAGTCTTTTGGTTCTCTCGAATTTGGACTTAACACTTTAACAATGGATGCAAATACTCTCTACCCACCTTTTTTTTTAACTTTTCAAATCTTTAATTTCAATGTACACAATTGCTTGGTTGATTCTGGTGCACCAGTGAACGTAATGCCATTATCTATTGCCAAGAAAATCAATGCAAAATGGGACAAAATATATGCATATATTATTCATCTAGACATAACTCATGTCTATGCAATTGGTGAACTCAGATATGTGATCATCCACTTATCATCCAATGCGCGAGTCCACCAATGTATCAACATAGTGATTGTTGACGTTCCGGAAGCATACAAAGTGTGGTTGAGTAGAGATTGTTCTAGCAAGCTACAAGGGTACTTTGCTACAAACTAGTCACATCTATGGCTTTCGTATAGAGGAAGAAATAATAAGATCCGAGTGGATTCAAAAAAATACATGAAACACACTCTCACTCCCTTGAATGGAAATAATGAACTGATGGATTTCGCAAAACTAAGTTTTGGCAATTGCTTCCTGGAAACCCAACTGGGGTGTTATCTTGCACAACCATCCCTAGTCCCACGAGATACATAGTTGGAGCTCCTTCTTAGTCCAATTGGTTAAAATGAACTTTGTACAGTTAGTAGTAGTAGTAACAGTACTAGTGTAGTTCCCAGTCCTTGCACATATGATATGTGGACTTTGTACTTCGATGGTTCCAAAACGCAGGAGGGCTTGAAAGTTGGTTGCATTTTAATAGACTCGCTATAGAGAAAGAATTTGATCTCTAACCGCCTAGAATTTGAGTGCATGAACAAGAATGCAGAGTATGAAGCACTCATCTTGGGTTTGCAAAACTTTATTGACCTCATTGTTGTCATTTTGAAAGAAGTAGGTGACTTAGAAATTGTGGTGCGACAGGTACGCAATACCATACTGTTGGGTGTAGGAATTGTGGTTAGGAGGATTCCTTCAACACTTAATTTTCAACCCGAGGGTTTTGTAAACTTAGAGACGAAGCACAGGAAATGCCAAAAATGATATGAACTTTTCCTAACTCTATTCCTAGTTCCTTAATTACAACCTTGCAGAATCGAAAAGAAAAGATCACCCGACAATTTACACCAAAGAAATTCTAGTGTTGGAATGTGAAAGAAAGTACTTCTACATAAAAATAAATGAAAGGAACTCTCAAACTTCTTGTAAGAAATCCTCACTAATGGAAATGTAAATCTATGTTTATATTCAGTATAGTTGTATGTCAGGTTAGTAATTGGACCCTTGAAGATCTCTGACTTCTTTACAGATCTTTCTCCTTGCACTAAGTTGTTATTCTTGTAACCTGCAATATGCTTGCACTAGTACCATAACATAGTTTAGGTGCTGGAAGTATATTTTACACCTATACTGAAGATTTGTGTCCTCATGCAGGGGCTCTAAGCCTCATGACTATATCACTCTATTCCTGTATAAGGATATCGATTTTTGTATTGGAATAGAGATTCATGCACCAAGTTTTCAAATTCCTCTTATAAGAAAATAAAGAATGTGTTAACTTAGATAAAGAGTTTGCAAAGGTGAAATTTTTTTTGAAATAACTTCCTCAAACAAAAATATGCTTCAACCAATCTCAATCTTTAAAATAATAATTATTTTCTAAAGTCAAAGCACACTTTTATTCAATCAAGGAACTCCTTCATGCAACTATAGAAATCATCTAGTTGTGACAACAAGCTTCATACCTGTAATAGTTATCCACACAAATCCGATCTTCATTCGTAACCTTCTTAGCTCAGAAAGATTCTCTTTAAAATAATTAAATATGAAGTTCGATCCTTCCCTGAAAAGTATGAAGTGCACGTACAGGTTGATGTGTTATAACAACGTTCATTCTCTAATTACCAAAGCATATCTAATTCAAGATATCAACAACACTTCAGAATTATAATCACACACTTGCAGAAACACATCAAGGCTCATATGTCATACAAGAACGAAACACTGTTACTGTAATGAACCAAAGGAATCAATCTGCGAAAATGTAAATGCACTAGTGTAGGAATGCGTGCTTGCATGATCTAGGAAGAAATGATGCTAAGCTTTGAAGAAAATAAATCACAAAGGATAAAATCAAACTTAGTTAACCATGTACACCATAGATCTGTCACATAATGATTATAAATGAAATTGAACCCGGAGTTTGTGGAAGAATGAAAACGTCTATTTAATTCACATCTTGCAATAAACAAAATCAACACACCTTTAATGAAAAAGAAGAATGTCAGGGAGAAATAGATGGGTTGGCTGGGCCCTAGCCAACCATCTCGTTTCCCCATTTAGGAAACTTGGAAATTTAGCTCTCAACGACGCATCAACATAGAATTGCAACACAAGATTGAAATAACATGGCGCAATCCCTTTCTATTAATAATCAGCAAATGTACATAATCAGTTTGAATCTAGCCTAGAACAAGGGCGATACCAACAAAATTATAGAAGACCAAAATTACAGTATCATTGCTATAGCTATTGCTCGCTACCATTTTCTATCTGAATCCTACGTTATATACATCCTTTCAAGCCTGCGGCCTTACATCCAGTGTTACAATCTAAGCCTTTCGGCTAAAACAAAGTAACAACAATAGTACATACTAAGCATTTCGGCTATAATAGAATGCTAATCTTGAGAATTCAACTAGCGACCTAATCTTCATCATATCCTTGACTTATCTCCGCTATGAGCCCAACTTGAGATGACCAATCTGGAACAAGGTTTCTGCGTTAGGTAGTGAGTTTTCATGATAGTGTAGGACTCATCCGCAATGCAAGAATCTTACTAGCACTCGACAATGCTAATGAAATGATCAATGCATTGCTTATCAAATACTTTACAAAAGGAAATGTTAGTTGCAAAGAATATTAAAGGTATAAAATCTATAGAAATAATTAATTAAGCACATTTGTAACTCTTAAATATGTAATACAAAGCTAGTGCAGGAAAAGGCATGATTCTTGGAATAATGCAGGAATAAGGAGGTTGCAAGTTTAAAACAAAGGTCTAAGGTTATGATTTTGAAGTGGAAAAGGGGTTAAAAATGAAGCAATTTAGCCTACCAACATCCTCCTCTCCTTAAGCTATTGTGAGTCCTCACACAACCTTTACTTGCTACAAAAAGACCAAAACAAAAGAGCCTCCCTTCAATTCTGAACTTGTATGCTAATCCTTGCTTTCACTGTCTTTGCCTTCCTTCTTCAAGCCTTTTTGAGTTTCTTGGTCACCTTTTTAAGACATTAATAACACTTTGAGGCCCGAAATTTCCCTATCTTGAATTGTATTTTCTTCTCCTTCACCTCTCCCACCAACTCTGCATTTACTCACTTCTGCATAGTATTATGCTCTTTCATGGCTTAGTTTAATACCTCCAAGCCGTAAACATGCTACTTGAGTTGTTCTATCCGACTGTTCAGACAGAGGGTGGAGTTTTTTACTCCCAATTCCTCTAGCGCAGGCTTCTCAGTAGTCGATTCCAGACATGTGCCAATATCATCAGGGTCGAGGTTATCCTAGTCGCCCATTTCCTGCATTTCAATATCATCAAGGGTTTCAATACCAGGAGTTTCAATGTCACTAAGAGTCTTAGTGCCCTACACATTCACTTTATCAAGGGTTTCAATACCCTACTCATCCAATTTACTAGGGGTTTTAGTACCCCACTTCAAAATCATTAAGGGCTTTAGTGTCCCGCACCCTGTCATCCACCTGACCCTCTGCCAGGTCTTTGCTTGCAATCAACATAATTTTTCTCTTATTCATCCTACCAAAGAGGATTGACAAGGGTGTGTCGTCTTCCTTCTCTGCATAGTCTCTGTCAACCACTGTATGGGCCGCCGCCTTAGTGAGGACCTAAAGATTATTGTTACCTAGGGAAGTAGGTGGCAAGTCATCCAACAGTATCGGGGAGGTCAACTGAACATGACCCGCCCTTGAAGAGGCAGTCCTTCCCCTGGCTAACCTCCTGGTCTCGGCAAGGTGTAGGGTCAGCGTTTCTGATTTTTCTTTCTTGGTTGCACTCTTCTTCTAGGTCGAATTCCATGTACTTCGCCCCTGAAACTCCTTTAAGAATTCCTCCCAAGTCACAATTTTAGCCTCAAACTCCTTCTTGATTAAAATTGTGATTAACCTGTGGTGATATAATTTGTATGTAATTTGGCTTGACTTCCCTTTCTGAACACCTTTCGACATTTTTTGTAAGCTCCTTAGCAAATAATAAGGAAAATTAATGAGCTTACCAGACTCAAAATGCAGGAGCAATCATATGTGATAGATGAAGGTTATTGAGTAACGACCCTCACAGGTAAGAAACTTCTGCAACACATAAAGGAGATCCTTCCATTTTCCAATCATAGCATTATACTGGAGACCATTATTCCAGTCCACCTTTTGCTTCGGGTTGACCACGAATCAGTGCCACAACTTCTTTTTTATATTCTCCTTCTTAAACCATTGTTCCCCCAATGTTGGTAAACCAGTAGCCTGAGATATGGACTCCTCTGTGATCACAAATTCCAACGAACCAACCTTGGCTCAGCTCCCATCAAAAGTCTAGGCAAATGCTAATGCCACAGCTGAGTCGAATCCATCAAATTTTTGTAGAAATAGGGGGAACCCAGATTCCTGCAATATTTCAAGACTGTTTCTATACTCAGTTGTTTGCTCCATCTCCTTTAAAGACTGTGGTTCAATCCTTACAGGTGCCATGTCTGTTTGAATTCACCCAATCTCTATCTAAAGTTTTGAAAGAATATTACAATATAAAGAACTCAAAATGATGGTCGACCTATACATCTGCCACTATATTAACCACTCCCTGAATGGTCATGCTTCATCATTAAAATTACACGGACGTGAATACGAATTGGTTCAAGTATAGGTAGATGAAGATGATTGGAAGAGGCGGCGATTTAGATAATGATTCCATGTAATAGTCATGCAAGGTCGGATATCGAGTAAGGCCATTATTATCAGGTGATGAGTTTTTCAAGGAAATGTAAGTATTGGATTTTAGGAGAATAGTACCATCCCACATTTACTTCATGATCTCACATAAGGTGTACTTAGTACTCATTAAAAAAGGAGATTTCATAACCTAAAATATCTGTGTACTTAAATGATTTCTTCCTAATTTAGTAAATGATAAAACAAAGTGTTAATCATAATACAAATTGAATGCCATGATCTACAGGTGGTACAATTATCCTTCTTGTACAAAAATTCATGAAACAAAAGATAAGCTTTTCAATACGTTTTTTTGCACCAGGTGCTCCTGCACCAGAACATGTGTTTTTCTAATTGGGGGTGCTCAGTAGTGCGGATTCCTATACTGAACGTGCCTGCACTGAACATGCTTGCAATAACCATGCCTACACCAAGCATGCTAGCACTTAAACATGTTTGCACTAACCATGCCTGCACCGAATATGCTTGCACTCGAACACATATTCCTGCACCAGGGATATTTGTAGCATATCTCAAAAGAAAATTATGATAGGATATAATTCATAGCCTAGATTAAAAAATATGTTGGACATACAAGGGCAGTTTTACTTGTCATTCTTTGGTGTTGATATATGCCTTTTGATCTGATTTGTGGGTTCGCATCAGATCTGGCAATCGATTTATGAGGGAAAAAAGATATGGGAAAAAGGGTAAATTTTTAGAATGGGAAGGAAATTACGACAGGGAATTCAAGAGCGAGACCACCAAGAGGGACAAATTGAAAAGGGATTTGGGGAAAAAAAAATTCAAGGGAAAAAGAGGGAAATACGAAATCGAATAGGGAAAGTTTCTTTGAAGAAAGGGATGGTAAACTTCATGGGATGAAAAGAAGAAAATAAGGGGATTTTTTTTGACGAAAATGGGAATAGAAGAAGGGCATAATTTCACCTAAAATATGCCTGTATAGTGCTAATCCATAAAGTAAATGCAGCGGGAATTGAATGTTGCTTGGATAAAAATTTTCATGCCAGCTATCCCAAGCTTGGATAAGGTCTTGGTTCCTGTACTTGAGCCTGCTTCTTCTTGGTGACAGTTAACACATCTAAAGATCAAGCAACATTCCCATTTTATTAGAACTGATCTTTCTGCCAGCAAGCTGGTTTTCAAGTTGATCCTTCTGCAATCATGTCAGTTAAATTGATTTTCAAAATCATAGGAAAATATTTTTTTCTTTAATTCTTTTTCTTTTATTTTCTTTTTTCTTTTTTTCTTTTTATTATTGTATAATTTTTTTGGATTTTCTTTAAACTTTATTTCAAGAGAGAAGAAATCAAATTACAATAGGCTGGCATAGCCACCTACCAACTGAAGTTCAGACTGTTGCTGCATTTGCTGCATGAAGTCTTCCTTTATGATGGGCTGAAAATATGCTTTAAGCCTATGCCCATTCACAAGGAAAACTAAATTTCTCCCATCGATAGTTTTGAATTCTACAACCCCATTGTCTAAAACTTGAATTACCTCATACGATCCCATCCAATGAGTATGGAACTTCCCTTTAAAATGTTTAAATCTAGAGTCATAAAGAAGTACCCAATCATCTGGTTAGAACTCTTTCTTCCTGATAAACTTGTCATTCCACTTCTTGCATTGCTGCTGCACCAAAATATTCTGTTGAACAACATCCGTTCGAAATTCATCCAATTCGTTTAACTGTAATAGATGTTGTTGATGTGCTTCCAAGAGATCTAGACCCAACTGAACTGTAGTTCTAAAAGTCTTCATCTGAAATTCAATTGGCAAAAGGACTTGTTGTCCGTACACCAAATCATATGGTGTATGTCCCATGTTGTTCCTCCAAGTGGTTGGATAAGCCCATAAGGCTTCAGGCAATCAGCTAGCCCAATCCTTCCTGTGCATGTTTACTGTTTTCGTGAGGATGGATTCGATCACCTTGTTTGTAGATTCTACTTCGCCATTGTCTTGCAAGTGGTATGGTGTATATTTCTCTTTCCAAATATTATACTAATTCATGAATTCTTGTACCAAGTTAGAAACAAACTATAGTCCATTGTCAAAAACAATTTCTCTAGAAACACCAAATCTAGTAAAAATTTCATTGAATAGAAAATCAACAACAAATTTTTTAGTGGCAAAAGAAACAACTTTAACCTCTACCCATTTAGTAACAAAATTAGTACAAACCAAGATATGATTTTTATTTAAAGATGTGGGGTTTATGGGTCCTAGGAAATCAATAGTCCATTTTTCAAAGGGCTCAGTCATGACTTGAGGACATAAAGGCATTTCATTGGCTTGAAAAGATTGACCCATTTGTTGACACCTATCACAACACTTAACATATTGCTTGGCATCTTTAAACAAAGAAGGCCAAAAATAACCAGTGTGTAAAATTTTATATGCAGTTCATTTATCAGCGAAGTGGCCACTGCAAGGTTCATCATGGGCATATTTTAAGATATCAAACATTTCTTCCTCTCTCACACATATACGAATAACAAAATCTGGTCCAGTGTAAAAGAGGTTTCCTTGTATCCAAGAATATGAAGCACTTTTTTGAATAATATTTCGCTTTGCAAGAGCGGATAAGTGAAGTGGTGTTTTTCCGGTGACAAAATAGTTAGCTATGTTAACAAACCATGGGGATTTTTCTTACATAGAAAAAAGATGTTCATCAGGGAAATCATCATCAACAGGAATTACTTCTCTAGGATTGTTTAATCTAGAAAGATAATATGCTACAATATTAAACTTTCTTGGTCTATCAATAATTGTAACATTGAATTCCTGTAATAGAAGCAATCACCTAGTCAATATACCGCTAGTTAAAGGTTTATTCATTAGATATCTTATAGTAGAATGATCAGTATGCACATAAACTTCATATCCTATAATGTAATTTATGAATTTATTAATAGCATAAATAACAACTAAAAATTATTTCTTAGTCATTGTATAGTTAAATTATTCAGGTGACAAATTTTTACTGATGTAGTAACTAGCATAGGACTGTTTATTCTCCTCTTGTCCTGAAGTTGCACCAATGGAAATTTCTGAAGCATCAAAGGAAATATGAAATGGCAGGGAGCAATTTGGTCCTCTCAAAACTAGTGCCTGTACTAATTTTTCCTTCAATGTTTCAAACGACTGTTGGCAAGCTGTGGATGAGGTGAATTCACTATCCTTAGCTAATAATAGAAAATGGGGGGTAGCAATCTTAGAAAAAGTTTCAACGAATCTCCGATAATAGCCAACATGTCCTAGGAAACCTTTCACTTCCCTTTGGGTTTTGGGTGCAGGTAGACGAATAATGACTTCAATTTTAGCGGGGTCCACCGAGATACCGTTGTCAGAAACTGAATGACCAAGAACCATTCCTGTTTTTCACATTAATCTACATTTTTTATCACTCAAATCAAGATGAGCTTCTTGGCAACGTAAAATAACTTTTTCTAGATTTTTAAGAGCTTCATCAAATGAGTTACCAAACAGAAAAAAAATCGTCCATATAAATCTCAACACATTCAAGATCAGAAAAAATAGCCAGCACAACCTTTTGAAAGGTGGCAAGTGAATTACACAACCTGAAAGGAAGCACTCGACAAGAAAATGTACCCCAAGGGCATGTAAATGCAATTTTGTCTTGATCTAAGGGTGCGATCTAGATTTGGTTATACCCACTGAAGCCACCTAAAAATGAAAATTACTTTTTACCGAAAAGGGTATCTAGCATCTGATCGATGAAAGGAAGGGGAAAGTAATCCTTGAGAGTGGATTTGTTTAATTCTTGATAGTCAATGCAAATACACCATCTCCCATATTTCTTAGAGACTATCACTAATGGAGAGACCCACTGACTGTCATAAATGGGGTAGATGAAATTAACATCTACGAGTTTTTGTAATTCCTCTTTAACAATACCTCTTAGTGCGGGATTCATTCATCTCTAGGGTTTTTGGACAGGTTAGGCTTCCTCCTCGATATAGATATGATGAGTAAAAGTCTAGGGAGGAATGCCTTTCATGTCTTCATAACTTCAAGCGAATGTATCCAAGTGATCTCGCAACAAGGTAACAAGTTTCTCTTACTGAGATGAATCCAGGTTTGAGCTAATGTGTAAATATTTGCCTGGACTAATTTCAACAAGAGTGGCCTCGGGCTCAAGAGTATAAGAAGATGATGCCACAGTATGGGATAAGGAAGGTTGGGAACCAAAATTTTCTTGAAAATCCAGACTAAGGATCTGATGAAGTGTATCAAAACTAGGTATAGTGTCTAGGTTGTTCAAGAAATCTTGTAATTCACCATCCTGGGTGGACTTGGTATAATGCTGAATCAAAGAGATATGTTGGGTCTCCTCATCACTGGTCATAATCTAACCATAAAGTGTCCTTGAGTTCCCAAATAGATTTAGCAGGTGGATATAAAGTGACCTTTTTCCTAGAGTCTCCATGTGAAATGTACATATCACTGGAGCGACATCCAATATAATATTCGGCCGTGGCAAGCCACAGTCCTCCTAGAATCAAAGGATGTCCTCCCACTGGATTCTTTGGCTGAAGCACAATGAAATTTGTAGGGTATTCACATGAATCTATAGAGACTACCACGTCATCCAATACTCCATCGGGATTGATTTTAGATCTATCTACAAGTTCAAGCATGGTGGGTGTAGGATGAATATGGTCCAACCCAAGTTGTTCCATGGTTTGCCTAGTCATAACATTGATGGCCGCCCCTAAGTCTATTAATACATTAGAGACAATATCACCTATCTAGATAGAAACAATTGGGTTTCCAGGATCTATGTATTTCTCCATTGATACGCATCCTGTCATCAACTCAGCTGCTCTACCAACAAACTGAATGGTCTAAGGTTATACTCTCTTCCTCCCTGGCTTTTTAAGACATAATGCCCTAATGATCTTTGTATAAATGGGAATTTCTCTGATAGCCAAAAGTAAAGGGACCTTTATAAAAGATTCCTTAATTCAGAAGCGAGAGTGGACTCAGGGTCACTCTTCTCCATGGCCAACTTCTCTGGATAGGGAGGTTGGTTTGAAGAAGATGATGAATATGAAGGTACAGGAATGGGCTGAATGGTGACATTGTTTTTCGAATGATCAGGAGTTACCTCCTCACTGTGGATTGTTTTTGTTTTTCTGGTTTAACTACCCTTCCCGATCTCAATTGAAACTCATTTATCCCAACCAACACAGTTCAATAGGTAGGAAGAGGGGACGGTCCAACCGAATGAATCAGTTGTACCATCTTATTATTAGGATTCGGTACCAGTTGAGAAGGTAGTTGAGGTGGTATAAATGGTGGTGGAAAAGGAAATGGTGGAAATGGTTGACTTTGCTGAGGTAGAGAGGGAAAATATGGTTGTGACATATGATGTGGTGCATATGAAGGAGAATATGATGGCATCTGAGCAGGATATGAATGATATGAATGGTTTGGCCCTCTCCATCCTTATTTACAAGGTTGAGAGGACTGTCCATGATGAAAATGGTTTCATTTTGCCAATGTTGAGAGTGATTATTATTATTATAATAGGAATATGGAGGTGCATTATAACCATAAAAATGTGGTTTATGAACCATACCTACACTTACCTGTGGCTAGTTCCTTCGTGCTCCCATGGCATGTAACGACTCAGGTTCATAATGCTCTCCTTCAAGTACAACCTTTAATCCAGGTATGGAGGGGCATTCCTTGGTGGCATGTTTCTCTGCATAGATCACACATTTATTAGCACCTTTTATATCAGTAGGACACTCTCTTAAGGATGTTTTTTCCTACATTTTGGACAAAAAATAGATAATGATTCTTGTTCTTTTTCTAGTTTTGCTAGAATTTCAAAGAGTCTATTTGTTTGCTAACAATATTCATTATTTCAATTTTCGTGTTGTCCATTTTATTCTCCAAGCCAATGATCATAGCATCTATAGATCCCAGTTTGTTAGTTTTTCTTCAATCTCCTCAGTGGATCTAGATTTATTTCGTGAGAACTTCCTGCACAAGTCACAAATTTGTTCAAATTTTTTCCGAGTAATGTTTCCTTGTCCTAAAAAGTTCAAATTATATCTAGAATACTTAATAATTCCTTGTACGAATAAGGTTCGAATAGTACTTAAATCAAATTTGTATTTGGACCTTTGGAGTATATACAAGAATCTCTCTAAGTAATCCTCCAAAGTCTCATCATCACCTTGTACAATGGTGAAGATCTTGTCCTACATTTCTCTAGTTTTACAATATTCCTGATATTTATTCAAGAATACTCTCTTCATTTGGTCCTAAGAACCTACAATGTTTCCTTCTAGTCCCATGAAATACTGCAAGACTGAATCCTTGAGAGTTGCAGGAAACAACTTTAATTTCTGGGTATCACAAAATTAATCATCACTCTGACATAATATCAAACTCAAAAAGAAACGAATCTGGGTCTTCATGCACCTTACCTTGAAAGTGTGGAAGAGTTGAAGGTGAAATATTATTCATTTTCACATTCACTTCTGAATTCACTACTAGAAATCCAAAAGTGGACTGCTCTTCATTTACCTGATTCTCGTCAATCCTCTCTACATGGTCTTCATGATCAACAATTGTTGTGCCTCCAATTGGATCACTTCTAGAAGATGAAAGTTGACTATTTTTGAATTGAACTTTCTGATCACCATTAGCTTCCTTCTTCCCCTTTTCAGGTTGTGTCACACATGAATCGCTGTTTCCAAAATCCAAGTGGACCGTTCCAATGTGATGAGACTGGGTCTGCTTGGATTTTTTACCTACAAAAGAAGGTATAATATGAGAAGAGTTTTCATATTTTTCAGTATTTCGCCGGCCCTTATTGGGATTCGGACCCCTACCTTTCTTAGGCATTCATTTTAAAAATCAAATCCAAAAAACAAAATTCAAATGCTTGTAAAGAAAAAGAATCTATTAATTGCTGCAATGAATAAAAAATCAACACTAGTAAAATCCTTAAACTAATAGAAGCATACTTCAGGAAAAAGTAATAGCAGACTTACCCCTATTGCAGAAAATGGAAAGTTCTTACCAATTTCAATTCGCCTCCTTGGCAACGACGCCAAAATGTTGGGTTCAGGAATTGTGGTTAGGCATAATCCTTCAACACTTAATTGTGAACTTGGGGGTTTCATAAACTTAGAAACAAAGCACATCATATATCAGAAATGATATGAAAATTTCCTAACTCTATTCCTACTTCTTTAATTACGATCTTGCAGAATTAAAAACAAAAGATCACACAACAATTTACAACAAAGAAATTCTAGTGTTGGAATGTGAAAGAAAGTACTTATGTAGAAAAATAAATAAAAGGAACGCTCAAACTTCTTTTAAGAAATCCTAACTAATGGAAATGTAAATCTATGCTTATCTTCAGTATAGTTGTATGTCAGGTTAATAATTGGACCCTTGAATATGTTTGACTTCTTTATAGATCTTTCTCCCTGCACTAAGTTGTTATTCCTATACTCCTGCAATATGCTTGCACTAGTACCAGAACAAAGATTAGGTGATGGAAGTATATTTTACACCTGTACTGAATATTTATGTCCTCATGCAAGGGATCTAAGCCTAAGGACTAGAGCACTCTGTTCCTGTATTAGGATATCGATTCTTATACTGGAACAGAGATCCTTGCACCAAGTTTTCAAATTCCTCTTATAAGAAAATAAATAATGTGTTAACTTAGAGAAAGAGTTTGCAAAGGTGAACAAAACTTCAAAATAACTTCCTCGAACAAAAAGATTCTTCAACCAATCTCAATATTTAAAATAAGAATTAATTTCTAAAGTTAAAGCACACTTTTCTTCAATCAAGGAACTCCTTCATGCAACTAAAAAAATCATCTAGTTGTGACATTAGGCTTCATCCCTATAATAGTTATTCACACAAATACGATCTGCATTCGTAGCCTTCTTAGCTGAGAAATATTCTCTTTAAAATAATTAAATATGAAGTTTGATCCTTCCCTGAAAAGTATGAAGTGAAGGTACAAGTTAATGTGTTATAACATCATTCATTCTCTAATTACCAAAGCATATCTAATTCAAGATATCAAGAACACTTTGGAATGATATCACACACTTGCAGTAATGCATCAAGGCTCATATGCCATACAAGAACAAAATACTATTATTGTAATGAACCAAAGGAATCAATCTATGAAACTGTAAATGTGCGAGTGTAGGAATGCGTGCTTGCATGATCTAGGAAGAAACGATGCTAAGCTTTGAAGAAAAGAAATCACAAAGGATAAAATCAAACTTAGTTAAGCATGCACACCACAGAACCGTCACACAGTGATTATAAATGAAATCAAACTTGGACTTTGTGGAAGAATGAAAACGAGGGCGATACCAGCGAAATTACAAAATACCAAAATTATAGTATCATTGCTATAGCTATTGCTCACTACCATTTTCTATCTGAATTCTACGTTATATACATCCTTTCAGGCTTGTGGTCATAGCCAAATTACATCTAGCATTACAATCTGAGGCTTTCGTCTATAACAAAATAACAACAATAGTACATACTAAGCCTTTTGGCTATAACAAAATGCTAATCTTGAGCATTCGGTCAGCGACCTGATCTTCATCATATCCCTGACTTATCTCCACTCTGAGCCCAACTTGAGATGATCGATCTGGGACAAGATGTCCACGTTAGGTAGCGAGTTGTCACGACAGTTTAGTATTCGCCAGTGTTAAAGGAATCCTACCTGCACTCGACCATGCTAACGAAATGATCAATGTGTTGCTTATCAAATACTTTAGGAAGGGAAGTATTAGTTGAAAATAATAGTAATGGTATAAAATCTATAAAAAAATTAATTAAGCACATTTATAACCCTTAAATATGAAATAAAAAGCTAGTGTGGGAAAAGGAATGATTCTTGGAATAGTGTAGGAATAAGGAGGCTGAAAGGTTAGAACAAATGTCTAAGGTTATGATTTTGAAGTGGAAAAAGGGTTAAAAATGAAGCAATTTAGCATACCAACACATACATTATGTGTCACTTCATCTAAGAAGCTATCAATGAGAGATATGGCATCTGATTTCACATTTCCAAGCTTTTAATATCATTTCTATTCCAAGAATGCATAACGTAGCTACAGATGCATTAGCAAATGTTGCTGCTAGGTTGTCACCATTGAGGGATGGTTATTTTGTTTAAAATCTTTATAAGCCTTCCATCCTTTATAATATCACTAATTTACACATTTTAGATGATGACCAATATATACTGTGCTTCATGGTGAACGGTGATGTGTTTGAAGACACAATGATCGATGAGGACGAGCATGAAAAGGAATTGCAGGATGCAAGTAGTGCAAGTAAAGGAAATCTCATCCCCAAGGGTGTGGTATCATTGGAGAAGTTGTCTGACCTAAAAAATCTCTTTCGGGGACTTGTTAATGTTAAGACCCATAGTTCCACACTATCACATGAGCGGATTAACTTGGGAACATAAAAAGATTTGAAGTATGTCAATCTCAGTACTTGTTATACACCACAAGAGCAACAAGCTTTTATTCACTCATTCAAGTAGTACCAATATGTGTTCATGTGGATGTATGATGAGCTTAAAACATATGACACATGAATCATCTAGCATGTGATACCAATAAAATAAGGGGCCAAGCCATTCCAATAGAAGTTGAGAAAAGTACATCCAACGCTTGATCCTCTTATTCAATAAGAGTTAAGGAAATTGTTGGATGCCTGGATCATATACAGAGTGAGACACTAAACATGGGTGTCAAATTTGGTCCCAGTGAGAAAGAAGTCTAGAGAATTCAACTTGTGTGTAGATTTCTAAAATATCAATCGCACCTCGAACAAGGACAACTACTCTGTGCCGTCCATGGAAAAAATATTGCAAACAATCGGGATCAAAAATGTTTATTTGTTGGACGGTTATTTCAGATACAACTAGGTTCTAGTTGCAGAGCCTGATTGACTTAAGACAACCTTCTAAACAAAGTGTGGTACGTTCACATTCAGGCAAATTCCATTTGGGTTAATCAATGTTGGTGCAACATTTCAATGTGCTATGTACATCGCTTTCTGGGGTATGATTGGATGGAGCATAGTGGTTTATATTGACGATGTAACAACATTCTCCAAATAGAGGTTAGACCATATACACCACTTACGGAAGATTTTTGAGTGATTTTACAAGTACGAGATATCCTTATATTTTAAGAAAAATATCTTCATGGTGTCTGAGGGTAATCTCTCGGACCACATTATTTCTAAAAGTGGGATTAAGGTAGACCTGAACAGGGCTAGGAAAATCACGTAGATTCCCTTACTAGTGAATAAAAAGGCTATGCAGTCCTTCTTTGGGAAAATCAACTTGTTTCGCAAGTTCATCTCTGACTACGTTAAGATTTTCAAGCCAATACATGAGATGATGAAGAATGATGGAATTTATAGATGGGATAAAAGGGAAAATGATGTGTTTTCTTGTATTAAGAAGGCTATTGTAGAAGCACCTGCATTGTACAACCAAGACTTCAATACATATTTCTTTCTTTATAATTTTTCTTCTAACACTTCTCTCGCCACTTTACTCACCCAAAAGGATGAACTGAACAATGAGTGACCTATCTCATTTATGAGCGTGAGCCTTAAAGGACCAGAACTTAAGTGCCCCGTCATGGAAAAACAAGCTTATGCAGTATACAATGTGGTAAAGAACTTTTGGCCCTATCTATTAAAGAATCATTGCATTATCTTTGTCCCACACCCAATAGTCAGATCATTGCTTGTCTAACAAGAGATGGGTTAAAGGATAGCGAAATGGATGACTGGGTTGCAAGAATATGATCTAGAAATCAAGACAACTCACACAATCAAGGGCCATGGTTTTTTTTGACTAGCAGCAAAAGCACTAAACACAAAGGAAGAAGAAGAAGATATTTTAGGATGGAAGCAATAAATTGACATTTACAGCATTAAGCGAGCCTTCCCCACTACTAGCACAAACTCTTGGTACACAGATGTGCGGCTATACCTTGAGCATGAAACAATGCCCTCCTACTTTTTTTCATTGAAGAAGAGGGCACTCAGACTTAAATAATTATCCTATCAGTTGGTGCACATGGTGCTATTCAGAAAGCACCACAATGGAGTACTGCTAAGGCATTTGGAAGCACATGATTCAAAAAAGGTATTGTGTGATCTCCACGACAGACCAACCAGAAGTCACTTTGCATATAACATAATGGTGCATAAGGTCATGTGGGCCAACTTATACTGACCTACATTATTTAGAGATTCTTATGCTTACACCTACAACTATCTAGTTTTTTAGAGGTGTGCCAATAGAAACAAGAAGTTAGCCACCCCATTGCATCCCATTGTAGTGGAAGAACATTTTCAATAGTGGGGCTTGGATATTATTGGATAAATGTTCCTGCATTCATCAAAGAAGCTCTGCTACATCCTTACTGCCACATATGATAGAAGTAGTTCCGCTCAATCATGTGAATGATTAGGAAGTCATTAGCTTTCTAGAGCAGAATATCATTTCCAAGTTCAATATTCCTACTTCACTTGTTTTCGACAATGCAACATATTTTCCATCACTAAGACTTTACAATTTTTCATTCGAAAATAGTATTATAGTGAAACATTCAACCAATTATTATCCGTAGGAGAATTTTCTTGATGAATCCACGAATAAGAACCAAATCTGCATTATCAACAAGACCATATTCTCTGAGCAGCAAAACTGGCACTCTGCTTTGGTAAATTGCTTTGGTAAATTCCTTACGGGTTGACCGAGTCATGCTGAAACCTTCCTAAACACCTCCCTTTACTTCCTGGTGTACAAAAAAGAAGCCATCCTCCTTCCCAAAATATACTTGTCTACTCTCCAACTCTCACAAGAATCCCAAGGCAAGCCATGTCTATTAGTGTAGCATAGGATGGATACCCTTCACAAGGTATAAGAAGAAAGGTTGAAATAAAAAGAAAAAATTTCACTTCACCATAATCATATCAAGAGGTGGTTCGACAAAGAAGTCTGCAGAGAAAAGAAAAACTTCAGTGTTGGTGACTTATTGTTAAAGTGGGATAATGCCCACGAGGACAAAGGAAAACACACTAAGCTTCAGTCCCTGTGGATTGGGCCATTTACAGTGCATGAAAAGCTTGGCCAACACACTTATCATCTTCAATCACTTGACAAGAATATTGAATCTCTCTCTGTCAATGACTGAGACTTTAAACGTTATTTTCAATGAAGATATGGGGTTGTGCCCTACACTGTGTACATAATATTTCCTTCTGTTGTTTGTTTGATATTTTTTTTGGTTTTCATCATTTAAATAAGAGTTGTGCGTGTAAATGTTGTGGCTTCTAAGTATGTGTGTAGTAGAACTCTAAAGAATCTTGTGATAATTCAATATTTGGCTAGCCTTTTGTCTATCTTCCTTATGTTGGTTATATCTTTTGGCCAATGAAGTTCCGACGGAAAATACGATCCACCTGTAAGGAGAGTTTTGGTCCAACCATGAACCCATGTCTATTCTAGAATCCTCATGCCTATAATTGTTCTTTATGTTTTGGTGTCTTCAAGCTTATCCAACTAGTAAAAGCGGAGAAGGGGAAAAATCTAAATGAGCAAACCTAAATCAGAGGTCTCTATATGCTTCTCAGAAGGAACAACCTCTCCTGTTCTTAATAAGTCAGGATCCCACTTCCACCCCAAAATAAATAAGTGTCAATGCACAATTTTATTTAAAATAAATAAATACAGGTGAAAGAAGAGAAAGGCTTCTTGTGCAAAGAGGTGAAGAAAAAACCTTCGCCGAGGTACTATCCAGCCTCACTGGCAGCGAAGCAATGTTTGTGTTCCTGCGTGACTCCACCAAGGTACTTTCCAGCCTTGCTGGTAGCAGAGCAACACCAGAGAAGAAAAATTATACTCTAAAGATCTTAAGCTTGCGAGCTACACTACCCTTCCCCACTGGAAACATTGTGATTTTGTTGAATCTTATGTTGTGTTCAATCGAGAAGGTATAAAGGGGGTCGTGTCCATTGGTGGGGTAATTGGGAAGACCAAAGTAATTTTCACAATGATTCAATACTCCCTTAAGAACTAAGGCCCTACACAGAAGAAGTTAACAGAGATAAGGAAGATGGAGTTCACAAAGTGTTGTAGCTACCGCAATACCCTCCAAAATTTTGGCTTACATTCAATTTCAAAGCCTTCCTTGGTCTTGTACATTGTTGTCACTAACACCGAAGTTTGTTTCATAAGCTTTATTGTAGTATTTTGTTCCTTTTTGCATGTTGGGTTAACTGTCGTCTTTTTTCATGTTTGGCTATTATGAAATGTTTACAAGCCTATTCTAATGGTTTTAAAGGTATGCCTTTGTGTTGTGATTTTTTGTAGCTATGTAAACATATGTCACACTCATGCACAAAGTTCTAAGCACTATCACATAAGTGTCATCACGGTTGTCCCAAAGTATATCTTAAGTGTCACACTTGCTGTACCTTGTCGTAAAGCTATCACATGGAGGGAAATGCTTTGTTCATATGTTCATATGATCTATGTTTTCATGTCATCAAAGTATTCTAAGTGTGTGATCACAATCACAGTTCATCACCTATCTCACCAATCCCACACTTAGCCATTTTCGAAAAAACTTCCTAACCCAGCAACCTAGCCTCTCTAGGCCTCTCCTGGGTTGTGAATTATGCAGTATCAACCCTCTAGCTATTACCTTGATGCTTGGCACTGTGAAATTCGCAGTTCCTGTTTCCTAGGACTGCTGCACTGCATAGTTTCTGTGGCCAAGCCCCAACCTTAACCTCTATAATTGCATAATCATGTCCTCAATCCTAGCTTAAAATTCACACTTCACATCCTCAAGCCTCAAGCTCATCCCTAGAGTCCTTGAAATGCATATCTGCACAATAGCCCAACCCCCCTTAACTCCTAGAACTGTGCAGTTGGCTCTCCCAATGTCAATTCCCTCAGCCTGTCCCACTGGCTCTGAAAACTGTGCAGTCTTGTCCTTCAAGCTTGCTTGAGTTGCACACTGCACAATCTTAGAGCTCAAGATTTTCCCCTGACTACTGGAACTACACACTGTGCAATCACTAATTCCCTCTTCCCAAGCTATCACTTGTTCCGGGCTTAGTTGGTGGATTAGAATGTATCATCTTAGGCTAGAGGGTTTTCAGATTAATGTCATCTCAGCATGAGTGAATTGTAGGAACAAGTACCCTATCATGTCATGGAAAGATTATGGATAAGGAGAATAAGGAGGGAATCATGCTTAAAGAATCTCTTGTAGTTGAACTTACAAGTTGATCGATCAAGAGAAAGTGAAGGGACACTAGTTTGCAACCACTATCCAAGACTAGAGATCATTAAAGATTCTACATCACCAAGCCATGCAGAGGTGAAGAGAAAGCATCTTCAAGAAGACATCCATCACTTAGCAACAAAAATGACTTGACATTGCCACATCATCAAGTAGTCCATGTTAGTAGTGTCATGTCATGTCATGTCATGAGTGGTCATATGCCACATCACTATTGTGGATCATGTATATTGTATTCAAATGTATTGTAAAGTGAAAGTCCAAAGGACAGACATGGAATGTAAAGAGTCATGGAAGTTTAAAAGTCATATGAAGTCAAACAATCATGAGTGTATTCAAAGAGTTACCCATGGTTATATATACTCCCTCATTGTATGATCAAAGGAATTTTCACCTTGGCTCCTCCCGCAAGGCATTAGAGAGGTAAGCTAGTTCTTTGAGGAGCAAGGAGTGGCTCCAACGATCCACTACTGGAGCTAGTGATGTACATTGTAAACATGTGTCTTGGAAATTTTACTTAATAACAAAATCCTTCAAGGCCAACACGTTCTTCATGTATGGACTATGAATGTTTGTAAGACTATTTTGCGGATGTTTTTGTTTCATGTTTGCTTTCACATGTGCTAAGATAGTTGAACTATTTTGGTTATTTTAGTACTTATCTTATTGTGAATGTGTTGTAATTGTTGTTATTGTTGTCCCATCCTTTTGGACTATGCCACATGATAATAGACAAAAATTTCTTCATTTGTTAGTTGTAACGAACATCACATCTATTGTGGGCTATTCCGTTGGATGTTAGACAAACCCTTATGGTTCATGTGTATCTCTTCATGGGTGGTAATATTACCTCTCACTTAGAGGATCAATTTTCTCCCCTCTCTGCAGTAGAAGAACCTTGACACAGTTGCAGTTCAACACTCACCAGGCACACCTTCTTTCTTTTCAAAGATATCATTGCATCCCTCTCTCTTGCTGACAATTAGAGCCAAGGAATTTTTTTAAGAAATTGGAAACCATGCCTTTATACCAGATGGGACTTCTACACCAAATGGTGTGAGGTCTAATCGGGAGTTCACATCAGGGATATCCCTTGAATGTTGGTGGGTCCAACACCGTCAGCACATGACTTCCATCTCTCTTGGTCCAAGTAAAGGGCTCCCACGTGTAGTTTAGTTCCATCCTCCTGGATATTATTAAGGGTGAAATAATTTTCCATTTGTACCACCCATACTACCAGGTTAGAGCCATCAAATTTTTACATGTCTAACTTGGGTGTCTGGTGGCTCAAATATTGGTGATCTCCATGGAAATGAATGTGATGGTTGGATTCTCCTTCTATGTGTGCATCAAAACTAGGTTCTTCCCTCATGGGTTTGCGATACCTTTTCAGGTTAGCCAATGCTTCAACGATGTTGTTGCGGGATTCCTGGAAGGTCTTGAATTTTTTCTCAAGGGCTTCGACTCACTCCATTGCCTTCTTTGTAGCCATAAATTGAGACCTAGTATAGTACATACACTAGCCCCAGTCAAATTTTGAGCTTACATGAGAGTAGTATGTTTGAAAAGAGGGCAAGCTTAGAAGTCTAGTGATGTGGGTCACTTAAAGGTGCATGGGAAAAATTTGGGACCACCTAAAAATTGGGGGCTTAGAACTGAATGGTACCATTGTAACCATCTTGTCATCCTGAATCTTATGGGATAGGTCTCTTGCAAGTGTCCCAAATTGGCTCTAGATTTTTATTTATTTATTTATTTGTTTTTTTTTACTCCTAGCTGATCAATATTGTAGTGACCGAATTTTAGAAATCTTGTTATTGCCAAATATCCTATGAAAATCAGGCTTGGACTGTAGTAATAGAAACCCCAAGGTCTTGGTACTGTAGAATGTGCTACGAAATCTGATCTAGACTATGGCGACTAAAACCCTTACTGCATAAAGAGTTTGATATGTGTTGTGAAAACAACAACTACTGAATCATATCTATACAACGGTGGTAGAACCCCAACTGTTGGATTTGGTCTAGACAATGACATTCAAACCTCAACAAATGGATTTGATCTGGAAAAAAATGTGGGGGAGATATTCAGATAGATGAGGTAACTATGGTTTGAAAGGAGTGTCAGGTGTTATAGATTACAATATACAAAGGGGTCACACAATAGTACATGACCCAATATTTCAGGGTTCTAACTAAGGAGGATCAACTGTATCCTTAGCTGTACTACTCGACTACCCTATTGTACATGCAAGTAATCTCCATGAGTGTTTTTCTCATTGTACTGTAGAAGCAAGGTGACTGATAACTTATCCAAGGTTAGGTTTTAGGCTACCTTAGGGCACTTCAGATATACCCAAGGGTATGTGGAAGTGCAGTCTGTGTGCGGTTCTATCTAATGCACTAATACTCAAAGGGGTACACATAGTGGTTACAAGGGAGTCCAAAAAGAGTGACCACCTCTTGTCATTCCTGTGTGAATGCCTCTCCTGTAGGTTTTAACCCCATACAAAAATTACCTGCATACGAATTCTAAAACACAAAAAATAAACAATAGCGAGAGCATAACACATAAAACAAATATACAAAGAGATTTTCCCCTAGATCCCAAAACTGAGACTACCAGATTGATTTTTCATTATATTCCTTTCAATGTTACAATACATATATATACATGCTGAAGCATCCAATACCATGGACCGAAAACCATTATGCCCAAAACCATGTGCGAAAACTATGCACAAAACCATAGGTAGGTCCACCCACCTAATATAGGGTCAAATTTTTTTTTTCCCTGGGCGTTGCCCCAGACCCCATAGAGGGGGACTAGCTGCCCCCGTCAAACCCCCTATGACCCCCTCGCTGTGTAGTTAGTGAAACGAAGGGGGGGCTTCACCCCCACTCTAACCCCCCGGGTTAACTAGGGGAGCCAGTTGTGGAAAGAATATAACACAACCCAACATCCCCAAATCTATAGGTTTATGCACTCAACAATAGATCCATTGGTTTAAAGATACTAGAACATGTGCCTAGCCTAAAAAAAATCTACAAAAATTGTAGGTATAGTTGGCCCTAGAAAGTGCTTTGATACTGCTTGTTATGCACTTGAATTGTGAGAAAACCATAATACTAGAAATATGAAACAATATAGCCCGAAACACAGAAATATCACATGAAATGAGACAAGTTGCAAAGGTATTTTATTATTCAGAAGCATAATACAATGTTCACTTACCTCTTTGAGGGGGAACCTCCAAAAAAGTAGTGCTCAATTACAATAATACTCAATGATTCTTCCCTTACTATCTAAGACTATTTATAGCTTAATGACATCCAAAACCCTAACTTCTAGTGGTTCTTTGCATAACACGAAGTAACCACTTTATTTATTAACTATGGTTATTTTATAATTAATTTTGGTCTCTTTTCTATGATGTGGGTCAACCACTTACAATTATTATTAATGTGGATAACCTCTTATGGGCTTTATTGACTCAACTAACTAACTTTGACTTTGACTAGGCCCCTTGGGCTTATTACATAAATAAAAGGGTTAGGGTTAGACCCTAACATCGGGGATCAGGGAATTGTTCTTCTGCCAAAATCTAATTTGGGACCTGTCTTTACTCCAAAAATGGCCATGTCTAGAATTTCTCTAAGAAAGAAAATTTGTTCAAAACATGAAGTTGACATGGAACCTTGATCCATGGAACCTTTCCTATTGGCCTTTTGAGCAACATACTTTGATAAGCCATAAATCCCTATCTATAAGGCCTTTTTCAAACTTCAATATACCATTGGAAAGCTATTTTCAAGCACAATCCAACTATGCCACTTCCAAGAGTGTATGTACTAAACTTATGAGGTAGAATATTCTCCAAATCCTGGAACTCCCAACCATCATAGTCATCATATTATGGCTTCTCCAATAATCCTGCTACTATGATTATTCTCTACAATAGATTGCAACAACCATGGGACCCCCCTGAGCTTCACACAACATGCACATTAAAGCTAGCTTAGTTGACATCGATGCCAACACACAGGATGCCACCAATCATTCTGATAATGGCAACTTCCCAACAAACCATATTGATTAATGAAATATTGGACAAAGCCAAGACCCAACAAGCAACGATATGACATCTAGTAGGGGTAATTGATATGACAATTTTTGGTACAAGTTGTTTATGGCAGTGCAGTGATGGTAGGTTATATGGAAGTATAATGGTTGTATATTGTGTGGAAAAGACATTGATTTGTATAGTGATAGTGTTTATCACAATAGCAATATTTCAAGCTATGATTGTAGTATGTGACAATCCCTTTACATCAAATACGTGGACGCATAAGCAAATATGGATGGCATCTCTCCTCATTGTTGGTCTAGCCTAGAGAACATGCCCAGTGGACACCCAAATGGGCAGGATCTATTCCAAAAGCCCATGCTTCTGGGGCGGGGGAGCAAGTACATAAGCCCGCATCTCCATTCTACTTAGACGAGAGTTGGATTAGGGAAGGAAGAGCTTAAAGGGAGATACTCTTTTTCAGCTTTTCCTGGTAGTTAGCGGGCCCTCCCTTTCAATAAGTAATTTGAACCTCTCAGTTTAAGAAATAATCTATTTGAAGGATCAAACCCCTCTATCAGGAGTCAGTCCCCTTCCCTGCACCCTGGTCATATGTGATGATAGTGGATCTAGTTTTAAAATGAGATGGAATAGAGTTCCTGTACAAGGAAGTTGAAGAATGAGATTGAAGCCTCAATTAGGTTAGAGCCTAGAGTAGTTTGGAGCCTAATCATCCTTGAGTTTGGAGACTCAATTAGGTTGTAGCCTACAATAAGGAACTTCTTGCATCTTCAAGGTTGGTGCCTCAATCATGTTTAGCCTACCACAAGTGGAAACTTGCATATTTTCAGGTCAATTTACTAAGTAAACTAATTCAGGTGTTTTACTTGTCAATCTGGGTTTGTAGACTTGGAAGAACATCCAAAGTATATGGATTTCAGATAAGTCAATTTCGGAAGGCAAGGCTGAAAGGTTAAGGGAAATGAATATTACAAATAAGTTCTAAGTTTAAAGAAACTAAAAAGTCTTTGATTCAAGATGCAGTAAGCGAAGGAAGAGGATCCTAACTTAAGAGGTCTTGGTTGTCCTTCCCCACAGTACTGTCATCAAGAAAAGAAACTAAAGAGCAGGAGCTTGTGATGTGTAGAAAGCAAGAGAAGAGGCTTAAAACTTAGGAGGTTCTGGTTGTCCTTCCTCACATTTCTACTCCAACAACATTACCATTGCATCAAATCATAAACTGGAATTCAAGAAATGCAAAAGGATGATATTCAGTTGTGATTCACAATTTGATAGAAAGAGAATTTAACTTAAATCCTTGGTTGTCCTTTCATATGAAAATTAAAATTTAAACCAAAATTATCCAAAAATCATACATAAATCATAACACATCTAAGTAACTGAATCATAAATCTGAAACAAGAAATATTGAATCAAAACTATGCTAATTTATACAAAGTTTAACCAATGTGTACTTAGCTTGGTATGGGGGCCCTCCAACCTTGCCTTGTACATCTAAAGAACTCTTCAACTACAACTAACTTAATAAAGCATCCACAACATAAACATAAAATAGAATAGTAGAAATGATTCTTCAAATTATCTCAAAAGTCTCCAATAATATTTAATACAAAATTACACACACTTGAATGGTCCATAAACTCTGTTTAAATAAGAAAATCATAAACAAACTTTGTTATAATGGCTCTAACAACTTTATCAATCCTAATCCATCCATACATATTTAATTCATCAAGTTGGGTTCACAAAATTAGGAAAAATCCCATAAAATAATAAATTTCCTCCTTTTTACTAGGAATTCCTGAATGACAAATCAAGTTTGACCAATGTTGATCGAGCTTGTTTTTGCTCAGTTTGAATGAACCAATAGGCGTTTCTTCATCCGTGGTTCCCAAGATTTCCAAATATACGCTCAGATCTTGCCCATTTTTCTTTCACATATGACTTCCAGGAAGCTATTATGAGAATTTTTAATCTAGTCCAAATTTACTCTTAAAACCCAATTTTTACAAAAAAAACCCAAAAAATGAAAAACTTAATTTAGTTACTTGAATATGAAAAATATGACTAAAATGAGTTATATATAGGTGAGATACGATGGAATATGGTGGTAAATAAATGGATTTAGGATAGGCAAAGATGATCGAAATTGAGGGCCAACATCTCCCCTTTGCTGACGTTCAAGCATGTCCAAATGCTTACCTCCTCCATTTGAATCTCATGAGTGATTATGGCCCTATTGTGCATGGTCCTATAGCGTCTTCCTGTGCAACCTAAAGGAGAATGTCAATACCCTCATGTTTCTCTTCTTTGTAGATGGCAATCTTCACTTTTTGTTTCTCATATTTGTACTGCCATAACTTTTTCTCCTTTAGCCATATGTAGGCTTATATGGAGATGAGGATATTCTGAGTCTCAAGCTTTTTAATTTGCTTGCCCAATTTATTTTTCTCCTTGATTATGTCATTGTTATTTTATTTATACATTTTTTTCTTCTTTTTCAAATGTCTCTCCATGATCTTGCTATCTTCCAGCTCACTTGTCAGTTCTGCTATTTTCTTAAGATATACTTCACTGTGTAGTTCTTTAGATTATTCCCTGGTTTCTTTGGCATATGAGTGAGATAAGGTGGATCTTACCCAATCATACTCAAAATAGGAGTCTTTCTCTATGGGCTCTTCTTGTACTTCCTCCTCCAATCTCTATATAATCTCATCAATCTGCTTTGATGTTTATGGAGGCTCAGTTCCAATAATTTCAATTTTTGGATATTTTCCTTTGTTGCTTGGTTCCTCTTGTGATTTTCTTCTAGGATTCCTAGGAATAGACAAAAAGGATTTTTTTTTTTCAATCATAATATCATCTTTCTTCTTCAATCTTATCTTACGATGGAAAGGAGAATTCATGATACTTCTTGTTACATGCAACTGCTCAAACTTCTCCTCATTCCCTGTTGTTTGTTCTTCAAAATGATGTTTAGCCAAAAATTACTTCCAAAGCAACCCATCATTCCTTACTTGATACTCAACATATCTTGATTAGCCCATGATGAAAGATATTGGCTTCCTTGGCTTTTGTTTTTTTCTTGACATTCTCTATCATTTTGGTTAGGATTTTTGAAAAGTAGGGTAAGTTGATTTTACAATCTCCCTTCACATGTTGAAGAAATTTGATATGATAGAGGTATACCACATTGTAATAATTATCACAAGTGAAGTACTTCTGGATAATCAATACCAACTCTAACCATGGTTTTCTGAGCCAATCTTTTGGAATCCCTCTTGTCTTGTCAAAGGACCCCTTCCTTTATTTCTCCAAGAAAAAGGTCCATCCCTTCTCCTTAAAATGCAGACCCTTGTGATACTCTTCTCCTATCAAAGGGAGGTCCAATGCCTGAGAAAGAAATGTTGGGTTCAACGGTATAGAAATTTTACCAACTCTGGTTTTTCCATGTTCAAAATTCTCTATGAACTCCTATGCGATTTTATCATTGTGACCATTTAACTTTTTAAGAAACTTCAGTAGCCCTGCTTGGTATAGTTTCTCTACTATATCCTTACTCCAGTTTTCTATCTTGAAGTATTTAAATTTAGTTTTGGTTGCCATTTGCATATGATCTGTGTACCAATTAATATGGTCTTGTCAGCAAATAACCTCATCATGAATATAACAAGACTATATAGATATATCTATATAAAAATATATATATATATATATTTGACCTTCTTCATTCATGCATCTTTGGATAAAAATCACAGTGAATGTGCTTACTAGACCTCTGTAGCTTTGAAAAAATGAATGATATTACTTCTTCTGCCTTTAGGTCTTCAATTTCTCTATCTACTACTGCAAATGGTATTTAAAAAAAATCCTCTATTTGTAAAACTGGGTTAAAAAAACTCTCGTTGTGTGAAAAAGCATATAAAAACATCTTCATTGCAAAAAAATCTCTCACTGTTTGCAAAATTGTGTTAAAAAATCCTCTTTGTTTGCAAAATTGCCAATAAAAATCGATGAAAAACCTTCTCTATTTGCAAAATTTTATACCAAACCTCTCATTGTGTATACAAAAGGATGCTTACTGTGTTTTTTTATGTGAAAAATTTGGCAAACCGTGTTTAAAAATGTATGAGGAAATCGTTTTTGGAACGATACCTGAGCTGCAAATGACTGTCGAAACCTTGAAGAGATTATCTTGTTAAGGTTTCTTTGCTCCTGTGTAAACATACAATCCTAGTTAAACTCTTTCTCTCAAGCGATTCGAAAATCATTAGGCTACAGGTGGCAACACCTTTTGAGGGTGATAGAGTAATGCTAATTTAGGACTGAAGTCGTGTTTCTCTCATAGTGTGACACATTTAAAGAAAAACTTAAGTTGAACCCTTTTCACGAGAATAACACAATCTTAGAAATCTTTTAACCATTGAGAAGACCCCAAGATCTACTGTTACCTGATCACTATGCAATTTATGGGATTTGATGGAAAATATATATTCTTAGCACAGAGGAAATATCGGTTTGGCGCTCTCCTATCTCTCCTCATTTTAAACACAATGATCCTCCTTATTTCTCCACGCAATTCCTCATGCCATCTATCCTGCGTAAGGTACTCCTCTTTTCACGCAATTCTCTTTAAATATCTATGTATTTCTCAGTCAAATAGGGTTTGTTTTGTCGTGTTTTCTTTAGGGTGTGGGTAAAAAATGAATACGCGGTGTCCTTTGATTTTGATATGGGTTATGATGAAACTTAGATGTGATTATGAAGAAAAATGCGCAGACAATGTTCAACTGTGCGTGAAATCCTTTGAAACATATTTTGACCATTTGCTGCTGCGTTTTTATTTTATTTGACTTGCTGATTTTTCATCCTATCACTTATAACTTTGGCTTCCACTTGTTTACTTGATGCATCATGGTTTTATGCGCATGATATAACTCTATTCCCTTTGTACATAGATTACCATTTGTTTAAACTTTGTACATAACTTGCATTGTGATTTTACACTCTTATCACCGCTTTCTAACACAAGTGTTGTCCATTGTACATGTCTTGACAGTTGTTTTGTTTCTTGTTAATGCTGCATCATAGCTCATAACTGCTTGTAGTTTAGAGCTTTCAATACTCATCACTATTAGGACTAGTCTATTAATTTTGCATTGCATGCTTTCTTTATTATGCATTATGCTTGTTCATTGTGTATTTTTAAATCCATTATACTTGCATTGCATGTTGCATATCCATTATTATGCCTTTATCATTGCACACTTGCCCTTTTTTTTCATCATTTACATATACTTATGTATTGATTTGTTTTGAAATGACCATAATATTGTGTCATTTCCAATCAAATTCTTTTTGAAATAAGATGTTAAGTATATTTGTAATGATACTAACTCTCTTTGTTCTTGTTTGTAGGCATATGAGACTAATCCTTCTTGTTTTGTAGGCAATTTTCCATGAGGCAAAAAAACAAAAATTGGCCCATAAAGGAGATGTGGCCAAAATTTTTGGTCAAAAATGCAAATGAATGTGGTTGAGTGAATGATGAATTGATGACTATAAGTTTATAATAAGGTTAATGAATGTAATAAGGTGAATGCATAATGTAAGAGGTGAATGTATATAATGTAGGGTGATGTAGGATATAGGGTAATGTAGGATAATGTAGGATGATATATACATGAATAAGGGTGTTGCATGTTCAAGTTTAAACTAGTTTATCAATCTCAAAAAAAATTTCAAAATCGAAGGCATTAAGAATACTTTAAACTTACAGTACTTTCCTTTCACTTGATTGTTCATTGTCAATGCTTTTCTTCTATTGATGATGACCTTAGCTCTTTTGTCAACACTTGACCTTTTGCTAATGATGATGATAGTTTGACCTCAAAATGAATTTTGTTGAATAATTTTGCTGGATTGTAGATGCTTGTCGCTGCTTCTCAGGTCCCTTTGATGTTGATTTTAAGATGAATAATCAGGTCCTTTCCGCAATAACATATGACATTGATCTTGTTCAGGTCCCTTACTGATAAATATTGATTATTATGTCTCAGGTCCCTTATGCAATAACACATGACATTGATCTTGTTCAAGTCCCTTACTACTAAATATTGATTATGATGTCTCAGGTCTCTTCTGCAATACAACTTCTTGACATTAAACTAGTTGCATAGTTTGTTGGTTTATTTTGAATCTTCCCCCTCGCTGATCTTGAAAATTGTCCTCAAGTCTTTGAATTTTGGAGGATGATTATGTAAAATGAAATTGAAAAACATAAAAGAGAATTCATATTGGCCAAACAAGTTGGTTTTATGATATGAATTCGAGTTTGTATTGTGCCAGTATCTTGGATTTTCACAAAGAAACTCTTTTATTATTTTTTAACTTTATTATTTTTTTATTTTTAAAGTCTTCTTTATTGATAGGCTTATTATAAAACTTTGAGTCTCTATGACCATTAACTAGAAATGAAATGGCGGCTTCATCAATTGCCTTGATCTTTGACTGCTCCATTGTCAAAGATTTCTTCTATCCCATATGACCCAAGGCAATGAGTAATAAACTTAGCTTTGAAATATTTTTACTTGGAGTCGAAAAGAAGTGCTCAGTCTACCTTATGAAAAATTTTGTTTTTGATAAATCAGTCATGCCATTTGATTCTCTGCTGCTATACTAGTGATGTATGCTCAATTGCTTGTTGTTTGATCTCATCTATTCATTCAGTTGCATAATTCTCTGTTGTCGGGCTTCTGACATGTCCAACCCCAATTCTGCTGCAAGTTTAAATGTATGAATTTGAAATTCGATTGTTAACATAACTTCTTTACCATATACTAGTTGATATGAGTTGAATCCAGTTGTATTTCTCCATGTAATTATGTATGCCCATAATTCATATTTTAATTTGTCTAACCAATCTTTTATTTTCATTTACACTGGCTTTTTCATGATGTTTTCCAAAACCTTATTAGTATATTCCACTTGTCCATTTGCTTGAGGATGATATGGAGTAGACTTTCTATGCTTGATTTTGTATTTTTCTGTAAGATATCAGACAAGTTTAAGTGAATTGTGATCTATGGTCTATAAAAACATGTCTTAGAACTTCAAATCTTACAAATATTTCTTCAAAGCGAAATGAAACCATTGTTTCTTCTATTGCTCGTGCCATTGTTTTTGCTTCTACCCATTTTGTAACATAGTATGTACACACTAAGATGTGCTTTCCATTTGAAGGAGGGTTAATAGGTCCCATAAAGTCAAAAGCCCATTGTTCAAATGGTTCTACAAGCACTTGTGGTTTTAATGGCATCTCATCTGATAGTACAGGTCTTCTAATTCTCTAACAACTATCACATCTTTTGACATAGGCCTTTGAGTCCTAGAAAATTGTTGGCCAGTAGTAACCAAGCTTGAGCACCTTGTATTTTGTTCATTTATCTGAAAAATGGCCACCACATGGTTCATCATGACATGATTTTAGAATATAAATAATTTCATCTTCTCTTACACATTTTCTTATCAAAAGATTAGGACCAGTACAGAAGAGGTCACCATTGAACCAACTATATCTAGCACTCTCTCTAATTAATTTTCTTTTCTGTTTGCTAGTGAAATGAGATGGTAATATTCCAGATGATATATGTTTATCTACATCTACAAACCATTGGGTTTTAGTTGTTATAGAAAATATATGTTCATCAGGAAAGTTGTCCGAAATAGGAATAAGATCACTAGGAGAATGAAGTCTTGACAGGAAATCTTCCACTTGATTATCTTTTCCTGGTCAATCTAGAACAATGAGATGAATTCTTGCATTAGTAACGACCATCTAGTAATTCTGCCATTGGTAATTGTTTTTTTCATTAAATATATAATGGTTGAATGATTTGTATGAATAAACACTCGATAGCCTGTTATATAATGCCTAAATTTCTTGACTGCATGCACAAAAACTAACATTTCTTTTTCAATTACTGAATAGTCTAACAATGTCGGAGTTAGATTTTTGCTGATGAAATAAATGGAATAGTTAAACTGATTTTATTTTTGTCTTAAAGATGCTCCTATAGCTGTATCTAATGCATCAGTAGATATGTGGAATGTAAATTACCAATTTGGTCCTCTAAGAATGGGTTCTATAGACAATTTTTCTTTTAGTTTTTCAAATGCATTTTGACAATTTGTAGTCCATTGAAACTTAATGTCTTTTACAAGTAATTTGAACAAGGGTAAATTTATTTCGCTGAAGTTTTCAATGAATCTTCTGTAATAGCCTGCATATCCCAAGAAACTTCTTACTTCTTTCTGTGTTGTTGGTGGCATTAAGTTTACAATGACTTGTATCTTTGTTGGGTCTACCTTTATTCCAGAAGAAGAAATGTGGTGTCCCAACACTATCCCTTCAATTAACATCATAAAACATTTCTCATTGCTGAGGGATAAGTGTCTCTATGCATCTCTTTAGAAATTTTTTAAGGTTGTTTAAACAATCATCAAATGTACATCCATAGAAAATAAAATCATTTATGTAGACTTCAACGCATTCATGTTTAAGATCTGCAAAGATAGCTAGGACTACTCTTTGAAATGTAGCAGGTGCATTACATAATCCAAAAGGTAAAACATTGTAAGCATATGTACCCCATGGACAAGTAAATGTAGTTTTATTCTGATCCTCTAATGCTATCTTGATTTCATTATAACCACTAAATCCATCAAGAAAGGAAAATAACTTTTTCCTTGCCAATGAGTCTAGTACTTGATCAATGAATGGTAGTGGGAAATGATCCTTAAGTGTTTCCTTATTGAGTTCCCTATCGTCTCCACAAATTTTCCATTTTCCATTTTTCTTAGGAATCACAACTAAAGGAGAAACCCATTGACTATTAGAGATGGGGTAGATAAACCATACCTGTAATAGTTTTTGCAATTCCTCTTTCACTATCTCCTTCGTCATTGGATTCATTCTTCTTTGTGGTTGTCTTACTGGTTTGATTGTTTCATCTATGTAAATGTGATGGATACATGTTTTTGGATGGATTCCCTGCATATATGTATAATCCCAGGCAAAATATTTTGAATATTTTTGTAACAATGCAATTACATGTTGTTCTTGTGATGATTGTAGATTATCACCAATATTTAGATTCTTTCTAGGATTGATTTCAATCATTTTACTTTGAAAATTGGTAATTGAGCTGACATGAAAATTTCTTTCAAATGGATTTTGCAATGATTGAATAGTACATTTTTCTTGAAAACATTGATTTAAAACATGATTTGCAGCTTCATATTGCGTTATTCGTAGATCCTCAGAAATATCAAGTTTTGAGATAAAAATGTCTATTAAATCCTCATTTTCTTCTTCTTCTCTAAAATTAAAGCCTTGATTAATGCTTAAAATAGGTTGAGTTTCTTATTGTTGGTCATCATGCCATGATAGTAAAGAAGGAGATTGAGCAGGAGGATAGAGTGTAATATGTTTCCTTTCATCTCCATGTGCTATGATCATGCTTCCTAGTCTACATCCAATGAAGACATCTACTGTGGCTAACCATGGTTTACCAAGAATTAAAGGATGGCCTCCTGGATTTGTTTTTGGATGCAAGATTAGAAAGTCTACAGGGTACTCCCATGAATCCAAAGAAACAATGATGTCCTCAAGTATTCCTTCTGGTACAACTTAAGATCTATTTTCTAGTTCTAAAATTGTAGTAGTAGGTCAGATATTTGGCAATTTTAAATACTTCTTAGTTTCTATTGACATGAAATTTATAGAAACTCCTAGATCAATTAAATTTTTAGGAACTAAACAATTATTGATTGAAATGGTAACCATAGGTATCCCAAGATCAATATGCTTTTCAATTTTTGATTTTGCAGACATGAGACTAGCTAATTTTCCAATGACTTGGATTGTGGGTGGATATTTTTTATTTTTGCTAGTTTTCTTAATACATAATTCCTTTATTGTTTTTGTGTATATTGGAATATCTTTGATAGCACACAATAAAAAAAAAAAATTACATAAGAATTTTTTAATTCATCTAAGATTTCAAATTCAGGAAGAGAAATTGAATTTTTTTGCTCTACTAACCTTTCTGGGAAAGGTGGTGTTTGAGTCATAATAGTTTTACTTTTCTGAATTTGATTCTTTGGATTAGATTTTTTAGATTTTTCTCCTTCAATTTGTTCTTCTATGATTGGTGGAGAATCTTTTTGTAGAACTTTTCCACACCTCAAGTGGATGTCTTGAATAGGAAGAATAGAATATGTAGGAAATAATGTTGTTTCTTCCTCATTATATGCTAGCCTTTCCACTCTATTACTCAGATTTTCTACTGGCTGAGTTGGTCTGGGTGTTGGTTGGTTAGATGGCAGCTGAAGCTGTTGCGGTTGAGTTAGTAAAGGTGCATGATTTCGCTGTGGAAATGGCATTGGTTGTTGAGTGTAAGGTTGTTGATATGGTTGCCGAGGATAAACTTGATATGGATAGAATGGTTGAGATGGTTGGGAATATCCTCTCCAACCTTGGTTTTGAGTTTGAGGGAGCCAATTTTTCCATGGCATAAGAATATTCCATGAATTTTGATACTGAAGATTCTAGGGAATTTGTTGAGGAAACTATTGAGATGTACTTGCAAATGTGGTTGTCAAGATCGTCTTGGTGCCATATAATAATTTCCTTGAGTTTCTTCTAGTTGGCCTGCTTAAAACTCTTTTAATGTTGGACAATCATCTATGACATGATTTTCTGTACAAATCCCACAAACATGTATATTATCCAAAGGACATTCTCATAAAGGATGCTTCTTCCTACACTTAGGACAAAATATTGATAGTATTTGTTTTCTTCTTCTTGTTTCTTATTTTCTTTCAATACATCAACCTATGTTCTTAAGGTTCTCAAAAGATCATTTTTGAAGTTTTCTAACAAACTCCCTATTTCTGCTCTTGTTACTCTACATGTTGCTGATTTAGAAGCTCTTGAACTTATATTTCTTTTTCCTGTTTTGTCTACACCTCCAGAATACTTTTGACATAATTCAACAATTTCATTGAATGGTAAGTATGAAATATCTCCTTTACCCATCACATTGAGAATATAAAGATACTCGTTTTTTATTCCTTTGAGAAAAATTGTTCGGATGGTATCAGGATTTAAAGAATGTTGTTTGGATTTTTGTACGTTGTAAAGAATTTGTTCTACGTATTCTTCCAAACTCTATCTTCTTGTTGAGACATCCTAAAAATATCTTCCTTTGAATATCTAGGCCTACAATAGGGTTGATACTTCTTAAGAAAAAATTTCCTCATGTCTTCCCAAGAAGTAATAGCGTGTTCTCCTAATCACATCAACCATTTTAATGCAACTATTTTAAGAGTAGCAGGAAAAAGACAAAGCTTATGTGTATCATCAGTATAACCATAAGTATGACATAATATATCAAATTCAAACATGAATGAACTAGGATCTCCAGAAGACATTCCATATAAAGTTGGTAAAACCGAAGGTGGAATATTCTTCATTTTTACCTCTTCCCCAAGAATTGCCCTAGTATCTAAAATTGGGAATCCAAAAGTATCTTCTTCATCATTTTCTATTTATGCATCTTGCCTTCTCTTATGATCATATTCTCTTTTGGAATATTCTTCTCTTTTCCTTTCTGCTTCCCTTCTTGTCTCTTCTTCCTTTTATTTTTTCCATTCTTTTTGTTTCTTTTCATATTGTAAACTTTGTTCTGGAGTGACTATTGGCATGTTAGATCCTTGCCCTTCTTCTGCCATATCTTTTTCAGCAGTTTCAAATGTTTTAGTAATAAATTGAGATTGTGTATTTTCAACTTTTTTTGTTTGTTCAGAAATAGTTTCAAAGATACATTGATATATTTGTTCAAGAATAGGCTGATCAATTGGCTTTCTTATTTCTCTTTGTTTTTCTATGGTTTTCTTATTTGTCTTTACTTCATATGCTAACAAAGTTTGTATTTCAACAAGTGTTAACTTTTGTCCTGAACGTTGTTTTTCCTCTAACTCTTCCAAGGTTGGTTTTCGAGCAATTGGTGTAGTTAATTCAAATGGAGGTAGTCCTCCTTCTACTAATGGTTTAGTAGTTGAGGGGTCTTGTTTTGTGTATTTACCCTTTTTGTCTCTTTGTCTAGGCATAAATGACCATAATGAAAAATCCTAACTACAAATTTTTATTTTTGTTTTTGTTTAAAGCTTTCTATTTTGATTAAATCTGAATGTGCTTCCTCGACAAAGTCGCCAAATATGTTAGGTCAATTTACTAAGTAAACTAACAGAGACATTTTACTTGTCAATCCGGTTTTGTAGACTTGGAAGCACGTCCAAAGTATATGGATTTCAGGTAAAGTCAATTTTGAAAGGCAAGGCTCAAATGTTAAGGGAAATGCATATTAAAAATAAGTTCTAAGTTTAAAGAAACTAAAAAGTCTCTGATTCAAGATGTGGTAAGTGGAGGAAGAGGCTTCTAACTTAGGAGGTCTTGGTTTTCCTTCCTCACAGTTCTACTCCAACAACATTACCATTGCATCAAATCATAAACTGGAATTCAAGAAATGCAAAAGGATGATTTTTAGTTGTGATTCATAATTTGATAGAGAGAGAATTTAACTTAAATCATTGGTTATCCTTTTGTATGCAAATTATATTTTAAACCAAAATCATCCAAAAAATCATAACACATCTAAGTAACTAAATCATAAAACTGAAACAAGAAATACTGAATAAAAACTATGCTAATTTATACAAAATTTAACTAAAGTGTACTTAGCTTGGTATGGGGGCCCTCTAACTTTGCCTTGTACACCTGAAGAACTCTTAAGCTACAACCAACTTAATGAAGAATCCACAACGTGAACAACAAATAGAACAATAGAAATGATTCTTCAAATTATCTCAAAAGTCTTCAATAATCTTTAATACAAAATTAGACACACTTGAATGGTCCATAAACTCTGTTTAAATAAGCAAATAATAAACAAACTTTGCTATAATGGATCTAACAGCTTTATCAATCATAATCCATCCATACAGGTTGAACTCATCAAGTCCGGTTCAAAAAATCAGGAAAAATCCCACAAAATAATAAATCTGCTCCTTTTTACTAGGAGTTCCTGAATGACAGGTCAAGTTTTACCAGCGTTGACTGAGCTTGTTTTTTCTTAGTTTGACTGAACCAATAGGTTTTTCTTTATCCATGGTTCCCAATTTTTCCAAATATGAGCTTAGATCTCGCCCATGTGTCTTACACATATGAATTCCATGAAACTATTACGGGAATTTTTAATGCAGTCCAAATTTACTCTTAAAACCCATTTTTTACAAAAAATTCCAAAAATTGAAAAACTTAATTTAATTACCTGAATATGCAAAATAGGAATAAAATGAGGCATATATAGGTGAAATAGGATGGAATATAGTGGTAAATAAATGGATTTAGGATAGGAAAAGATGACCAAAATTGAGGGCCAACACATATTTTGAGGGTAGTTTTCTCCCATGGGTTGGGGCCTAGAAATTGATGTAAAGAATTGAATAATGAAAAAAGAAGAGTTGGTGGTTTTATCCCATTTGGGTTTCCACCTAAAAAAATGGTCTCCTTATGATGTGATTTCATATTGTTGTTTATAGTTATGTTTCTTATTTGATGCTGCATTGTGATAAATAATGATATAATGTTTATGAACACTACTGCATGAATGTATGAGTAATTGAGATTGAGAAATTGCATAATTGACTAGACATTAATTCACCACCTCTCTTAATGTGACTTTTGGGAAAACAAGTGGTATCAAAGAAAGTCAACTTCAAGAACAGTTAAACACTGGAACATGGATAAAAGAAAGATGGACTTAGATGCATCATCAATTATGCTCTTGGAATTTGAGCTAGAGGAGGTCAAGAGAAAGAATGATATTATAATAAATCAACTTGAGGAAGTCAAGAAGCAATTGGGAGAAATAAAAAGTCAATTGGAGGAGAAAAATTGCATAATTGACCATCTCAAGAAAGTAAAACATATAGAAATGTAGTCAAATAAGGGAATTCAAGAAGAAGCTCAGCGCAAATCAAGCAACAAGAGGAAAACATATAGGTACTAAAAATTATTTTAGGGTTATTTTTTCTTATGGTATGCATTTGGTAATAAAGCCATTGACTATGATTACGGGAGAAATTGTTTGCAAAGTCACATCAAATTCTTTATGTGTCATAATTTTGGAAACAAAGCCAAGGATTGCAAGCTAAAAGATCTCCCAAAATATGGAAAGAGAACGAAGAGAAGTGTGTCTCATTCTATATGCCCAGAAGCAAGGAAAAAAATGGCACGTTGATAGTGGTTTCTCAAGACACATGGCATGAGATAATAGCAAATTCATCAACATTGAAGAAATAGATAAAGGAAAAATAAATTTTGGTAACAATGCATATACTCATATTATTGGGAAAGTAACAGTCAACATTAACAATAGAAGAACTAAATTTCAGAATGCACTATATATAGAAGGATTGAAACATAATTTGTTAAGCATTAGTCATATGTGTGATAAATATTTTGACGTAATATCTAATTCCAAAAGCTGTGAAATCAATAATGTGGATTGTGGTAATTTGGTGGAAATAGCTACTAGAATGGATGATAACATATATATCCTATGTCAATAAAACATTGAAAAGTGTTGTGTCAGAAAAGTAGATGAAAGTTGGTTATGGAATAAATGTTGGGACATATTTGTTTAGACAACCTAGCAAAGATCACAAGAACTCAAGTTGTCATTGATATGATAAGTATTTCAAAACCTCATGCTGACGTATGCAAGGCATGTAAGCTTAGGAAGCAAACTAGAGTTACCTTCAAAGAAAAAGAGTATTCAACGTTTTGCCCATTAGAAATTATTCACACAGATATATGCGGTTCATCCAAAATACGCACACTAAAATGTGAGATATATTTTATGTTGTTTATTGATGATTTGCGAAGAATGACATGGGTTAGTTTTCTTAAATAGAAATTTGAGGCATTTGAAAAATTCAAGAATTCCAAGGCTCATGTTGAGAATGAGATGGACCTAAATATTAAATGCTTAAGAGAAAATAGAGGGGGAGAATTTAATTCTCATGAATTCAATCATTTATGTGAGCATCATGGCATTAGAAGACACTTTAATATCACAAACACACCTTAGAAAAAGAGTGTAGCCAAAATAAAGATTACAACAGTTCAAGAAATGGTGAGAACTCTTATTTTTGAAGCTCGGCTATTGGTCCGATTATGGGGAGAAGCAATAAATACCATTATGTACATTTTGAATAGGGCCCAAATAAAAACTAAAAGTTCCAAATCTCCTTATGAACTATGGAAAGGAAGACCATCCACTATTAAACATTTCAAAGTATTTGGAAGAAAGCGTTACATAAAAGTGAACAAAGAAAAACATGGAAATTTTGAAGCTAGAGCTAATGAGGGTATATTTATAGGATATACCTATCGAGGCAAGGGTTACAAATGTTATAAATAGAGAACACAAGAGGTCATTGAATGTATTTCTGTGAAATTAGATTAATACTCCTACATAATGTTCTTCCTCTGGCCTAGACTAACCCATATGTATTTCAAGAATCCTCATTGGAGGAACACAACTACAAAGAGTTTGAATAAATTTAGAGAAAAGAGCATGGGCCTATGCAATCAAAGCATCTATCCAAGTATGTAAAAAATAATCATCTAGATAATCATATTTTGGATAATAAATATTTAGGTATTCAAACTATAAGAAAACTTGTAGATGCATCATATCAAAAAAAACATTTTTGTCTTTAATCATAAGCCATAGAATTTTTCTCAAGCCAACAAGGATGAGCATTGGGTCAAGGCCATGAATGAAGAATTGAACCATGTTGAGAAAAATCAAACTTGAGAATATGTGCTAAGGCCAAAGGATAAAAATGTAATTGGAAATAAGTGGCTATTTAGAAGCAAATTTGTTGAGCATGGATAGGTATTTCCCAAGTGGAAGACATTGACTTTGGTGAAACATTTTATCCTACGGCTTGCCTAGAGGCAATAAAAATGCTCTTGGATTTTTCTTGTTTCAAAGGCTTCAAAGTATATTATGTGGATGTAAAGTCAACATTCCTAAATGGTGAACTCAACGAAGAAGTATATGTAAAACAACCATAAGGATTTCAATTAACGGATCTAAAAAGGATCCAAGGATGGTATGGTTAAGAAAAGGATCCAAGGGCATGGTATTATAGTTTAGATACTTATCTTCATCAACAGGGCTTCAACAGGGGATAAACTAATAACGATATCTACATAAAGAATGAAGGAGGTAACATGCTAATCTTTGTAGTCTATGTAGATGACATTATCTTTGTGAGTAATGATGATCCATGAGAAAGAAATTTGCAAATATTACACAAAAAGACGTTGAGATGTCCATAATAGGGGAATTGTCCTTTTTTCTTGGTCTACAGGTTAATCAATTAAATTCAGGCATCTTCATATCTCAAGCAAAATATCTAAGAAATTTTGAAAAGGTTTGGAATGGAAACTTGTGCTATAGTAAGAACTCCTATGGTAAGAGGGTCTAAATTAAGAAAATATGATGAATCTCCAGAAGTAAATAAAATCATGTATATATCCATTATCGAAAGTCTTATTTATTTAATGACATCAAGACCTGATATTATGTAGGTTGTGGCATTAGGTAGGAATATTTCATTCATCTCCTATAGATTCTGATGTCAATGTGGTTAAAATAATATTAATATATATTCAAGGTACTACAAATTACGGCTTATGGTATCCACGGGGATCTAATATTACTCTTAGATATTATATTGATGCATATTGGGAAATGTGAGTGAGTAAAAGCACCAATGGGAGAGCATTTTTCCTTGGAAAATTTTTGGTCTCATGGCACAATGTGGCAGATGCCTCGTAATGTTGCGTAAATTCTACACATAAGGAGTCATTGCCTCATAATCATATGCCCTATTAGGATCACCAGATAACAAAAAGAATGGCTAATCAAGACAAAAAATAATCCCCCAATTAAATGATCATGGAAGAAGGCATTCATGTAGTTCCTAATGTTATAGGATTTGAGAAAATACCCAGCATCTTCACAGGTTGGTGAAGGTTTTTGGGCCTGATGAAAAATTAATTCGCTCCAACCATGAGATCCCTCTCTTCCAATATCAATCCCAAGTCTACACATAAACACAAAAAAAACCGAGACAATACGTAGTCTTTCGCACAAGACTGTTAGCTCAAGACATCAAGAAACACATGAATATAAATTGTTGCAAACATGAATGTGAAGGAAGGGAACATGAATATTCATTAACCATAAGTAAAATGTACATAAATACCTTCAGCTTTGGTGTTCCTCTCCTAATTCTGATAGAGTCTCCCCACTATAATGAACAAGCATTGAAGACAAAATGTAGCTCTCAAAAACTAAATCCAAATAGCATCATATGACTCTCTATAGCTCAAGCTCTCTTATTATAGCTTTCATATTATGACTAGCAGATTCCAACTAGCCTGACCCTCTAGGATAGCCTAGTATAAATAGGAAGAAGAAGACTCCTAAGAGGATGAATGTAGACACCTAGGACAAAGAGAAGTAAGAGAAGATTCTCAATATTGTGTCCTAGCTAGCTCAAATAGATGAGATAAGATGATGAGTCAAACTGATCTCGTAGGAAACATAAGTCTCTAGAATAAGTCTCCCAACCGCACAGACCAAACTGTGAAATTTCAGTCATAACCACATGGAAAATGGGTTGTGCATGCAGTTGGAAGGTTCCAACCACACTCATAAGTTTCAATTTGTGTAGTTATGGCATAAAACTAGGAAAGGAGTGGTCAAGGCCAAGGAAAAAGTTCAATAGTATAGTGACTCAAGAGAACTAACCCTAGGGAGAAAAATACACTAACAACACACAACAAGAAGTAATATTCTATCTCTCTTCACTGCAAAAGCTGAATACATTATTGTTGCTACATGTTGTACTCAAGTGATATGGATGAAGAAAAGTTTGAAATATATTCAAGCATAAGATGATTAAGCTATGGCTATCATGTGTGATAACACCAGTGCTTTGATATCTCAAAAATTCCAGCTATGCACTCAAAAACAAAGAATATTACAATTAAATATCACTTCTTGAGAGGAAGAGTTGCCAAAAATTTGGTCATATTAGAATATATTCCAACCAAGGAGAAAATTGATTAAATATTTACCAAGCCACTTCCAAGAGAAATCTTTGAATATACTCGACAAAACATGGAAGTAGCCTCTTCATCATTGGAAGAGTTGTCTCATTAGCATTACAAAGAGTTATATAGGGCTTCTTTAAAAATTGAGGAAGCAATTACTGTATGAAGAAAGTATGTGGACTATGTTTTGATGGTGATATCTCGGATGCAAAAATAATTCAGGCATATAACAAATTCCTATAGATAAATAAAAGAGAATGATCTTAGGAGGAGAATAGGAACAATCACAAGTAGTGGAAGCATGGTCTTAGGGGGAGGCTATAACATGGTTCAGACAAATCCATAGGATAATCTTGGAATAGGTATGCATACAAGATCATCAACATGAAAAATTTATACAGATATTTATGACCCTTTTCCATTGATGTCAAAGAGGGAGAGATTGTAGACATTGATTGATGTAACAATGAGAGATTGTAGGCATTGAACTTTAATTTGAGTAGGGAAATATTGCAAGACTCCACTTACCCAAAATAATCTCTTAAGTTATTTTGACCATCAATGTCTAGGGATGTTTCCGTTAATGACAAAGGGGGGTATTGTTGCACATAATTTTGTCATTGATGAAAACAAGATGTCATTGATGTCAAAGGGGATCATCAAAAAGTAGTAGCTGAGGATTATCCTTGATGATCAAAGAAGTAGTAGGTCTCTTTGTGAAGTGATATGGAAACTTGACCTCTTGCAGGATCTCATTGCATGACGATATGGGTGCTTAAAGTTATTCAAGCTTTTGATGAATTTATAATGCTCAAAAGGCATTATAAATAACATGTTTGCATAGAGCTCATTGCTACCTTTCCAACGATATATCCTTCTTTTAAGAACTCCTCTCATATGAGAAGTTATGGCCTATTGAGAATCAACATTAGATTGGGACAATATTCAAGGGAAAACTACAGAGACAAACCCAAATTATTAAAGGTTTATATAATGAGCAAGTTTTGGGTAGATCCACCATCGCTAGATCAGAAAAAATGATCATAATCATGTAAAGTTGCACATCATTTAACACCATTAAAATTTGCACAAGTTTAATTTGTTTGATTCATTTTCGTTGTGGAGATCCAATCACATTTGTCGGTTGAAGGGGTTCGATAGGTTATGGTTACACAATAACGAGTTTCATTGCATTTAGATTGCATTTGGATTACCATTCCACTCTAATAAGTTGAGCATAGGGTTATAATAGTAAATCATTGTGGTCTTATATGTTGGAATCATAACCACTCAAAGGACTAAAGTAGTACGTAAATCGACATGGATACAATGCGGCCACATGCGTTGGAATTTTGACCATCTGAAGGGTTAAAGTGGTGGATTCATGAGGAACAGATTAGGCCACATTTCATATTTGACAACAAAACCAATCACAGAGTATGCTATATCGAGCAATACCACATAAAGCAACTAGTAGTGCATTGTGGGTGGCAAGGCGAGGTCAATGGTTCGAGTTTCGGTGGACATTAGGTTAAAGTTTTTTATTTTATTTTTATTTTAATAATCAATTTCATTTTGTTGCATAATTTACACTCTCTAGTGGTCAGTCTTGCACTCTGGAAACTGATTTGGAGGGTGCATGGAAATGCACTGTTTGCAAAACATTTAATAATTTATATACTTATATATGGTTATATTTTATTTTTGGGAGCATTATTTATCCAAATTGAAATCTAAAAGAAGTCAGATAATCATATTTCAAAGGTGAATGTAATTAGAGGGGTTTGATAGAGATTTGAATAATTTTTGATGGAAAAAAATCTTACGTTAATTTTGAAGGTTTATGAGCATTTTGCAAGTGTTTTAAATACATGAAAACAACAAGTTCCAAGGTGTTTCTTGCATTTTTGAGTTTGGTGCCTCAACAAAGTTATGGCCTACCATAAGTGGTGGTTAGCATATTTTGGGGGTAGTTTCCTCCCACAAGTTGGGGCTTGCAAATTGATATAAAGAATTGAATATTGAGTAGAAGAAAAGTTGGTGATTTTCTCCCATCCGGATTTCCACATGAAAAATTTGCGGCTCCTTGTGATGCAATGTCTTATTATTTTTTCTAGTTATGTTGTTTATTTGATGATGCATTGTGATAAATAATGATCTAATGTTTATAAACACCGGTGCATGAATGCATGAATAATTGAAATTGAGAAATTTCATAATTGACTCCACACTAATTCACTCCCACTCTCAATATGACTTTTGGACCAACATTGTCAAGTCTCCCAATGTTTACAAAAATTGTGATGTGAAGAATAGTATTGCATGCAACTATATTTGAAATGCACCTATAATTTGCAATCATCTCATAAAAAATCACAAAGAATTCATCCACTCATTTTTTTATCACTAGCATATGAATAATGATTGTATATATATATTCACCTTGGATCAGCTAGTTTTGGAGGAGTTTTAAGAGGTGATAAGGGCAGTATCATCTTTATCTTTCACTGTTATTTGGGAAGAGCCACAAATAATATGGCAGAATTAATGGCTATGGAACAATGTTTTGAGTTTCTGATCCAGCACCATGATTCAAATGTCATTGTTGAAGCCGACTTAGAGATCACCATTAACTCTGTGAAAAAAATCAATAGCGGATCTTGGCCAGAGAAAGTCTCTACACACTGGAAACTAATCCAGGTCTATCAAAGAATTCACGTTCACCTCCAGAAGTTTCGAACGGTGAGTTTCAATCATGTTCGTCGATCGGCCAACAAATTGGCAGACCTTTTAGCCAATCAAGGAGTGAATAATATTGATGGCAGAATGGCGAAAAAGTGGCAGGAGATACCACAAAACAGATTAAAAGTTCTCTGTGAAGAACAAGCCACAGTAGATAAAGAAACATTCAGATATCGGGCTAGGTTGACTAGCACGGATTGAGTTCTCTGGCTAGTTCTATTTTTGGTGAAAGGAAAGCAATTATTGGTTTCTTTCTTCCTTGGAGGCAGTTAATGGGAATTCTCAGTTCATTGGTTGAAAAGGTACAGGGTCTTTTCACAGAAAAGAAAATTTTCAGAATCTGGCTCTGTAGCAGGAATATTCAAATTGAGGGGTCCAGTTTTTAGGCAACCAGAATTCTCCCCCTATCCGCTTTTGGGCTCGGCAACATGGCATGCATGGTATTCTAGTGATCGCAAGTTTCATTAGTGGTTTATGGTTTTGTAATTTCGGGAGTGATTCCATAGAGAATGTAACACGTGGCAAGTGGTTGACTTTGAAACCACCTTTGATTGTGCACTATCCCTCGGTAGTGTTAGGCCGCGCGCGATTTGATTTTTTGTCGTTGGATCTAGTTGCCCGGATCAACGGTGGGGATCGTTCGTGCTGTTATGGGGCCAGGTGGGATCTGTCCTTTCTTTTGTTTTGGCACACTTTCTCACTCTTTAATGGTGTGTGGTATTTGTGTGGTCGAGGGGGTCGACTATTGTTGGTGGGCCCAGGAAACTATGTCTTTTCCGATAGTTTGAGTGGGGGCTTGTAATTACTCTTCGTGTGTATTTCTCATTTTGTAAGTTGATCACCATAGTAGCTTGGGGGGTCTTGATCAAGGGTAGGATTTCATTTTCCTATATTCTGGTTAAGAATCGGGTTTTTGTACAATATGTAACTTTTCTGTTAATCTAATGAAATAGAAGGATCGGTGCTTGCTTCAACAAAAAAATATTGTATATATATATATATATATATATATATATTCATTTGGCATGCATTAACACTTCTTCATTTCTATTAAAACTTGAGGCATTTTCAACATGTGCCCTTTATGGATCCAAGTGTCACAATTTATTTCAGTGAACAAATAGACAACCATTTCAGGTTTTTGAAGTGCACATTCTTTAATTCTACTCTTAGCATAAAAAAAACTCATTACCATTATTTATTTGAATATTTTAATTCCGTTGGAAATTTTTCATTCAATTGATCTGAAACTTCTCCAAAGCATAAGACATGTTTTTAATTCCTTTTATCACTTTATCCCACACTGATATATTGTTGAAAATTGCAACGAGAAATGCTAAAAATAACATTGCTAAAGATAGGATTTCAGAATATATTCCAATTTTAATTTGTCCTTGAATTAAAATTTGAATTTAGTCTCACCCGCTGTTTGAAAAATAATTAACTAATTCATATTGAGTTAATTAGTTGGAGAAATTCAATGAAGTCTTTATGAAGTCATGCAACAGTTATCTCTTTGATTGAGGAAGTTATCCCTTAATCAAGGAGATAAGGATGAGTTGTATTTGAGTTGTAATTAGTCAGCTCAGTTAACTGAGTGAAGTCCAGTTAGATTAGTTCCAAAAAGTTTGTGGAACTGATTGTGAGTTTAGTTCGTTAATGCATGCATGCATGCAACTAGTGTACTCCAGATAATTGAATATTCTCTCATAAATAACTCATGCATGTCAGTTCAGACAAAGACCTAGTTGAGATTAAAGGTAGGGACAGTGTACTATCAGTTGCAAGAATATTCCTATGAGAAACTCTCTTGCGTGCAAAAGGAATTCATTCCTTGAGGATTGCGCAGTTTTACAGTGTGGAAGAGCAGTGTTCCACTTGATTGAAGGTAAATCATCCCAGAGGAACATTGCAAGGAAATAGGAGGCTTGGAGGGCAGAGGAGAAGGTTTGTGAGAAGCCTTGTTTGCCTATGAGCAGTAGTGAGGGAGTGTACTGAGAGCTGGATAGCTATGAGAGCTAAAGCTTTGTGTAATCCTAAGATGTTTCCACTTGTATGATAATACAAATAATGGGGCTTTTAGTTGAGGCTTTCCCCAGAGTATTCTTTTGTGTTTCATGCATATTGATTTTTCTTCTCTATTATATGTGTTTTGTTTGATCTTGCTCAAATCAATTAAGCTTCCGCAAGTTTGATTGTAGAAGTAGATTAAGTATTTTGATTTAGTACATTGCATAATCAATTTAATATATAGTGAGAATTTTCTACATGGTATCGAAGCTAAAGTGATCAGAGCTGTGAACAACATATTGAGAAGGGAAAAGTTTGAAGGTTGAAGTTCTTGATTGCAGGTACAAAATCAAATTCTTATCACACCTCAAAGTTCACCTATGGCATTCAATGGCTTGAGACTCAAGTATGCCCTGGATGGAAGCTCGAATTACATAGCATGGAAGGATCTTACGGAAGTGGTATTAGAAGACAATGGTTTGAAGGATTTCATTGATCAAGAAATCCCCAAGCTAGTAGTAGCTAATGCCCAAGAATTGGCGGAATGGAAGAAGTATGTGGCAAAAGTGAGGATGATTCTTCTGGAGGGAGTTCGAGACCATATTGTCTCGAGTCTCCATGGAAAGGAGACTTCATTTTCAATGTGGAAGAAATTGAAGGACCTATATCAGAACAACAATGACCAGAGGAAGCTGGCACTGAAGGACAAGCTTCCAAAATCAAGTGTGAAAAGGGAGACACGATTTCTACATATCTGAACAAGCTTACCACTTGTAGAGATCAACTTGGAAGTGTAGGAATAACGACAGCCGATGATGATATGGTGAGTCTTGCTCTCCTCGGTCTTCCTAAGAGCTGGCATAGCTACCAGGACCCAGTGAATGGAAGAGAGAAATTTTCGGATTGGGAATGATTGTGGTCATATCTGGTGCAAGAGGAGCACCAGAGATGGATCTTCATCTAAGCATGATGATGAAGAAAATCTAGCTTTAGCAAGTAAGGCAAGGAAAGGGAAAGGAAATACTTCCCATTCCAAATTGATTTCTTCCCATGGTGGGAAGAAGATTAACAAATCTAAGGTGAGATGCTTTAATTGTCATGAGGTGGGCCATTATGCAACTAATTTTCCATTGAAGAAATCCAAGAAGGGATCCTTGAAAGGATCAAAAGGTGAGGCACTAGCCTCTCAGTTCAAATTGGATTTTACCCTCATTGCATGTATGGTTTCATTGATGGTGGGTTGTGTTTGGTACCTGGACAGTTGAGCCTCATTCCACATGAATGGCGATATGAGTTTATTCAGTACCTTGGAGGAGAAAGACCTCAAGATGCGCATAGAGATGAGAGATGATGGAAAGTACTGTGTTTCAGGTGAAGGTATGGTTGTTTTTCAGAGGGAGCATGGAGCTCCTCTCACCTTGACTAATGTAAAGTATGTGCTAGGACTGAAGAAGAACTTGGTATCGGTCGTGATGTTGGAAGACAAAGGCTATGATGTAGTCTTGAGTAAAGGAAAGGTGTTCTTGAGACACATAGCCACGGGTCAGACCAAGAGGATTGGGATTCGAGTGAAGAATCTATACAAGCTAGAGGTAGACAACTATGCTGCATTGAGTTCCAAAGCAGAATTGGTGCAGAGCCAAGATATTGGCGAGTTATGGCATAGAAGGTTGGGCCACTTGCATCATGGGGAATTGAAGATAATGCAGCAGATCTCTACTGGACTTCCCAAAAATAACCTTGAGCAAGTGAACACATGAAAGGTTGTACCTTGGGTAAGTATGAAAAATATTCCTTTCACGATCGAGACAATCGAGCTGAAGCAATCTTGGAGCGAGTTCATACAGAGGTGTGTGGACCATTCTCGATAGCCTCCACAACTAAACAAAGGTATTATGTGATTTTCATTAATGATTCTTCTCATAAGTGCTGGATCTATTTCATGCAGAAGAAGGATCAAACCTTATCAAAGTTTTTTGAGTTCAAAGATTTGGTTGAGAAAGAATTAGGGAATAAGATCAGGGCCTTGAGAAGCGAAAATGGTGGAGAGTATGTCTCTTAAGAGTTTAAGGACTTCTGTGTAGCAGAAGGGATTAAACAGGAGTTGACGGCCCCTCATAACCCACAACAAAATGGGGTGGCCGAGAGGAAGAATAGAACGATTGTGGGGGTAGCTCAGGCGATGCTGCATGACCAAGGCCTGCAACTTCATTTATGGATTGAGGCATGCAACACAATGGGCTATTTGTAGAATAGAAGCCCGCATCACATTCTTATGATGAAGACACCAGAGGAAGCTTTCTTCGAGAAGATACCAAATGTGGATCACTTTAGGATCTTTGGTTCATCGGTATATTTCCATGTGACTAAGGATGCACGAAAGAAACTTGAGCCGACAACTGAGTTGGGGATACTTGTGGGGTACACTAATACACCTCACAACTATCAAGTGTATTTGCATACTAGTCGAAAGACAGTGGTTCACAGAGATATTAAGTTTGATGAGTAGAAGGCCATGTGAGTTTCCCTTGAGAGGGAGCTTCAACTACAGGTTATGGAGGAACTTTTGGTTCCTACGAAGGAGGAGCCTCAAACTGATGCAGAGTAGCCACATGCAGAGATTCCAAAACTGGAGACATCCACTCAAGCAGAGTCTTCCAGAGATGGGTGGAAGTGCATGAGAGAAGTTGATAGATTGTTGTCAGATGTGAGAGAGAATGTGGGAGAACCATATTCTTAGCGCAGAAAGAGGATGTCACCTGATAGGTACACTAGATACATAACCCTTGTTGGGGAATGCGTTGAGACCGAGCCATATTCCTTTCAGGAAGTCGTACAACAACCGATTTGGGTTGATGTTAGGGTGGAGGAGTATGACTTCATAGTTCAAAACAATGTTTGGGATGTGGTTCCAAGACCGAAGAACAAGTCAGTTGTGAGTTCCCGTTGGCTTTACAAGGTAAAGCAAGATGCTGATGGTAGTGTGGAGAAAAATAAGGAAAGGTTTGTTGCCCATGGTTTCTCACAGGTCGAGGGGATCGACTATCATGAATATTTTTCTCCTGTAGCAAGGTACTCATCTATTAGATCGATGTTGGCACTATTAGCACAGATGGGTTGGAATATCCATTAGATGGATGTGAAGACTACATTCCTCAATGGCAAGATTAAGGAAGAGGTGTACATAGAGTAGTAGGAAGGTTTTGAGACCTTTGATCGTGAGTCACATGTGTGCTAACTCAAGAGAGCTTTGTATGGGCTGAAGCAAGCACCTCGTGCTTGGTACACCAGGATTGAAAACTACTTCACCGAGTTGGGCTTCACAAAGAGTGAAGTGGATGTGAACTTGTACCACATCGTGGTGGAAGGTAAGCAATTGATCATTGTTCTTTATGTTTATGATCTGATATTGACAGGTGATGATCAATTGATCATGTCTTGCAAGGAGGACCTTACAAAAGAGTTCGAGATGAAATACATAGGTCTCATGCACTACTTTCTAGGCATGGAAGTGTGGCAGAAGGATGGGGGAGTGTTTGTGTCTCAAGGAAAGTATGCCAATGAGATACTTAGGAGATTCCACATGGAGAAGTGAAAGCCTATGCATACTCCTCTAGCAGGTAACTGGAGGAAGGAGGATGCTACTTCAGGAGAAGTAGTAGAAGCTACTGTGTATCGACAGCTTGTGGGTTCACTGATGTACTTAGTGAACACACAACCAGATTTGTGCTATGTGGTGAACCAGCTGAGTCAAGCTATGGTTTAGCCTACCAAGCTGTTTTGGAAGGCGGCTAAGCATGTTTTGAGATACCTCAGAGGCACATATCAGTATGGATTATGGTACAAACGGTTAGAGGGAGTGAAGCTACAGGGCTTCACAGATGCAGATGGGGCAGGGAGTCCATTAGATCAGAAGAGCACATTAGGAGGAATTTTCAACCTTGGTTCAGCTGTAGTTTCTTGGTACAACAAGAAATAGAGGTCAGTTGCACTCAACGTAGCAGAGGCTGAATACATGGCTGCAAGTCAGACAACATGTGAGGCCATTTGGATGCAGAAAATTTTAGTTGGTTTGTTTGATTAGAGGATGGATCCAACTGTGATCTATTGTGACAATTAGAGTTGTATCAAACTCTCTGAGAATCCAGTATATCATGATAGGTCCAAGCATATCGAAATTCGATATCATCATCTCAGAGACTGTGTGGCGAGGAGGATCATGCTATTGCAGTATATTTTGACCGAGGAGCAAGATGTTGACATTTTGAATAAGGCATTGTCAAAGTGTAAATTCGAGTTCCATAGAGACATGATCAGGGTGGTAGATAATCCCTTTCTTGTTGAGAGGGAGTGTTGAAAATAGCAACAAGAAATGCTAAAAATAAAAATGCTAAAAATAGCATTGCTAAAGATAGCATTTCAGGATATATTCCAATTTTAATTTGTTCTTGAATTAAAATTGAGAATTAAAATTTGAATTTAGCCTCACCAACTATTTGAAAAATAATTAATTAATTCATCTTGAGTTAATAAGCTAGAGAAATTCAAACATAAATTCTTTGTGAAGTCATGCAATAGTTATCCCTTTGATTAAGGAAGCTATCCCTTAATTAGGGAGATAAGGATGAGTTGTATTTGAGTTGTAATTAGTTAGCTCAGTTAACTGAGTTAAGTCCAGTTAGATTAGTTCCAAATAGCCTGTTGAACTAATTGTGAGTTCAGTTAGTTAACACATGCATGCATGCAACTAGAGTACTCCAGATAACTGAATATTCTCTCATAAATAACTCATGCATGTCAGTTTAGACAAAGACCCAATTGAGATTAAAGGCAGGGAAAATGTATTATCAGTTGCAAGAATATTCCTATGAGAAAATCTCTTGCATGCAGAAGGAATTCATTCCTTGAGGATTGCGCAATTTTACAATGTGGAAGAGCAGTGTTCCAGTTGGTTGAAGGTAAATCATCCCAGAGGAACAACGCAAGGAAATATGAGGCTTGGAGGGCAGAGGAGAAGGTTTGTGAGAAGCCTTGTTTGCCTATGAGCAACAATGAGGGATTGTACTGAGAGCTGGATAGCTGTGAGAGCTAAAGCTTTGTGTAATCCTGAGATATTTCCACTTGTATGATAATACAGACAGTGGGGTTTTTAGCTGAGGCTTTCCCCAGAGTATTCTTCTGTGTTTCATGTGTATTGATTCTTCTTCTCTGTTATATGTGTTTTGTTTGATCTTGCTCAAATCGATTAAGCTTCCGCAAGTTTGATTGTAGAAGTAGATTAAGTATTTTGCTTTAGTACATTGCATAATCAATTTGATCTACAGTGAGAATTTTCTACATATATCACTTCTTATTTATATAAAATAAGCTCTTTTTAACAATATTTGATGTGTTATTTGATTATGCTCCACCATGAACAATCCTTTAACATACAATGAGTTTAATACACATTGATGTTGGAATATAACAATCTTTTTTTCAAAATAATTTTTGCACCTCCGCCTTTGTTAAAAGTAATTATAATACACGAAATTTGACAATAATGCACATGAAGCATTGAATTAGAAATTTAAACTAAACAACTTTGTACTATTCAATGTTTTTTTGGCATTTAGTTTAAATAAAATATTTTAATGTCATAATGTGTGTTTTTTTTGCTATTTAGTTTAAATAGAATATTTTAATGTCATAATCTGTTGGAAGAAGTGTTCCCAATAATAAATAAAATTATAAAATAAAATATTTGTTTAACTTTTTTCTTTTATTGATCTTTAAAAAAAATTAAATTCTTTTATAGGTAATGGATATATATATATATATATATATATAGGAAAGAGTCAATATTGTTTGCTAAGTTTTGTGAGTCGTGAGATGATTGTTCGCTTAACCATTGGCTTGAGAAACCATAGCCCATAGGCATCTAAGTTGTAAAAATCACTCGAGGATCCTAGCACTTAACATGACTAATTTTTTTCCCACGAAATTTCGAACCCGTGACCTTCACATCACACCCCATCACTTTCTATTCTACTCACCAATAAAATGCTTTAACTATAACAATTTTTGTTTTATTTTTAATTGCTTTGAATATTATATGAATAGTCAACATTCAAATATTTTATTTAATATGAACATCAAAATATTTTGTTTATACTTACATTTTTCACATCAAAATATTTATATGTATTTTTGAAAATTTTATGTATGATTAAAAGTTAAAAAATCATTTTTTAAAAATTTTCTCACTTCTTTTATAGATAAATAGAAATTAAGTTATTAAAATATTAATGAATACAAATATTTCAATATTTTATTTCAAACCTTAATAACAAAAGTTAAATGAATCTTGGGTATTGGAAAGTAAAAGTATGGGAAATATTTGATTGTCAATTACTTTTATCACTTTTAAAATACAAAATTAATATAATTGAAATATTTCATTTATAATTAGCATAGAAATATTTTATTATTATTGGTATATCTTTTTAAATATTATATATCAATATTTGTGAAGAAAGAAAGGAAATAGACTTATTTAATACATTGGGATATAATATCATTATTATTTTAAAAGACATCCTCTCTATGATAAAGAAATAGTAAGCTTAATTTAAACCCTTGAATATCAAGGGTAATCCAGTGAATACTTAAGGGTGTGCAATACATCACCAAACTTAATTGTATAAATTTATCATTAAGTTTTCAAGAGATTAATTTTTGAAGTGACATTGATTTGTGAAATAAAAGATGTTGACGCTTTACTTATGGAAACTCATACTTGTATATTGTTGGGATATAAAAAATGATACTGTGGTGAACTCCTCCATTCAAAGGAAAAAAGAAAGTCAACTGAATCATATACAAATTTTTGGTAAAACAATTTGTATATTTCATAACTAGGAAATGGATAAAAAAACAAAGAAACAAAGAAAAACTCTAACATCTCTTTTAACAATCCGTAGATACCATAACTAAGAATATGGTTAAAAGAAATAGAGTAATAGAAGAAAGCTCTTAACTCTCTTTGACGTGTTCCAATGAACCTTTTGTAGTTTGTGCAGTACTTTTTCAAAGAATTCCAAATCCAATTGATTTTACCGGACCCACTAATCCTTTGTGTATGAAGTCTGTAGCATTTAAAACATTGAAATAAAGATGTATCATTCTCTACATACCCACTAATCCTTTGTGTATGAAGTCTGTAGCATTTAAAACATTGAAATAAAGATGTATCATTCTCTACATATTTTAATACTGTGAAATTTCTTTGGTATGGGTAATTATGTAAGGTTGCAGTGGAAGGTAGAGAATAATAAATGCCAATAAAGTGCAGGGAAACATGTATTTTTCTCTTGCAATTCATTTGTTGGGAGATTGTAATTTCCAGGACACAAAATATTAAATGCATTTTAATATGTTAACACTTCATAAATGACACTAAATACATTTGGGAACGACTTCGCTAATATGTAAATTTAAAGTATATAATAAGACCTTTGCCAATACGTTTCGCACCAACTATGATAGATCACAGAAACCTCAATTCTACAAAAGACTATAACCAATAAAATACTTATATATATAAATAATTTATTTTATAATTATTAACTTTAAATAGCATCTTTACTCTTTTTATTATGTTATCCCTGCCAGCGTCAAGATAATAATAACTTTATCTTTCATATCATCAAAATAATAAATACCAAAACTAAAAAGACAGATGTCGTATTTTGAGAGATTCTGTTAACGGATTTCATTAGTAATGTACATAACCAACCATATCCATTCAGTGAAAAAATGACTCATATTTCAAAGAAAAAAAATACGGTTAAAAAATGACTCATATTTCAAAGAAAAAAATACGGTTAATTTTGAGTTACAATAATTACTTTAATATTCTATTTTGGTTTTTTTTTCATGTAATTTTTTATTTAAGTAAATTGTTTAAATGAGTTCGAATATCATTTAATTTTAAATATATCAAAGTATGGTGTTCGTTTGCGTGTAGTTTAATGAGGTGGAGGAGTTGCCTGGAAAGTTATGGAAATTTCGGTTATATCTAAAGAAAATTTGGCAAGGATTTTTGTAAATCCAAATTATAATCGTTAAACTTCACGATTTTTATGGTGTTGAATCCATTTGCACCATCAAAAACATGATTCAAACACTGCCTCTACAAGATTTTTTGAAATTTTTTTGCTCGAATTCAAGCCACTTTTGACCGTCCAGGCTTTGTCCCATAAGAATTAAAAAAAATTTAAAGAATTTTATATTACAAAGTATTTGTTAAGAAATTATCCTTAGCTTTTAAAGGAATGTTTTTTTTCCTTATATTTTTGTTATTATTTAAGGAATGCTTTATTCTTTAAGAGATGTTTATTTAAAAAAACTATATATTTATTCACTTGGCTTAAACACCATATATTTATTTTGTTTAAAAAAACTATATATTTATACACTTTGCTTAAACACCATATATTTATTTAACCCAACTTTTCTTTATGTTCATCAAGCATTTCAATATCCATGGCTTTCTCTGAAATGATAAGCATCTTATTATTATAATCATTATATTTTTAGTATTATTTAAAATATTATATATATATATTAACAGAAATGGTTGAGTTTTATTTATAAAAAGAGGTTGGGCATGCCAAATGACTTTGAATACAGACAAATGCGAGAAATCTGGCTCAATAGAGTCCTCCCGTTTTAGCTTTTGTAACTTGAGATTAGCTGCTAAATTTGGCGCACTTGGCAAGCTGAGTGATCCTTGCTTTGCTATTGTCGACTTAGTGTCTTGTCTTTCTTTGATACTTTGGTTCTTTCCTGGATTAAGATAAAACCCACTTAAACTATGTTCCACAACCAAATTTCAAACCCGCATATATTAAAATGAATTTATTTTAAGGCTGTCATATCTATTGTACCTGACCCCACTTCAGGGTTAACCCCCACTGTGATCAACACGTGATAACCGTCAGATATTCCCCCATCCAGATTCGACGAATATCGCGTCCATCACTTTCCAAACTTTATCTCCTCAGGAGCGCGCGATATGGGTGGTTTTGTATTGCCACGCGTTGGCCCTTAAGTGGCATCACATCCGTTTCATAAAATATTGCCAAGCAACCAAGAGTGGTGCGATGAGACCCCCTTGCCACTCCCAACGAAATAACTCCCCTCCTATTGCTATGCACGAAGACCGTCAGATCGATCCCACCTAGATCCGATGCTTATTGCGTCCCTTGCTGACCAAGATTTAACATGACCCTCTTCGTACCTGGCCCCATGACAAGGATAAAACCCTGCCATGAAAAGCACGCGATGACCATTAGATCAACCCCCCGCCTAGATTTAACGCTAATTGCATCCAATTTTTATCCGACCTTTATCTCCACAGGAGCATGCGATAAGGGCAGTTTTGTCCTGCCACGCATCAGGCTGAAAGGTACATCGCGTCCGATTCGTGAATTATTGCTCATAAGCCAAACATAGTGCGAAAAATACTGCTTACCAATCCCCGCATTTTTAAACCCCACCTTTTCCAGCTCGCAGTGGCCATCAGATCATCCCCCACCCTGATCCTACTCATCTCGACCATCAAAGCCTTCTTTTGTATGAAATCCTTTCTGTGCCCTGTTATTACTCCCATCCCTGCTGTCCCATGTGGAAAGCCGAAGACTTGTCGATAAGTGAGCCACTCTTTCATGACAGTGGAAGTCTGTCTGTGCCAGCCTTTGTTCTACGAGAATCTATCCTTGGTCGACTCTCCTAGTATGTTAAGGAATTGGGTGCCTTTTAGCTTCTTCATCATTGTTCACCAGCATACCTTGAGCTAGAAGACATCCTTTGTTAACCATTATATTAGCTTCCTTATTCTGAGCTAGTAGGACATGGTAGAATGAGCAGGATGTGAAGTTTTGAGTCAACTTTATTATTCTTTCTAGTGTCTTGTTTAGAGCATAGCTATTGAGTTGTTCACCCTTATTAAGGGTTTTAATTAGGATTTTAGAGTCCCCGAAGATTTGAAGGTTTTCCCCTATGTTCCTTTGAGCCAGATGGCATGCTTTGAGCAGACCTAGGATCTCGGCCTGGGTGTTGGTGCTATGACCTAGTCCCCAACTATAGTTGTCTTGTTTTTGTCCATCTGTTGAGTAAATTATTCCTCCTGCCCCTGATATCCCCAGGTTTCCTTTGGAGGGAAGAAAATCGTGACTTTTCCCTGATTTTTCCACCATTTTTTAAAGTCCGCCTCAGAGATCCAAAGACGCCACTCTGGATTATGGCTTGGCAAGTGGATATTCTTCTTGATGCTTGCCCATCTTAGGGACTCACCTAGCCAGCCGAGCTCTTCAGGGAGTAGGGAATTTTCTAACTTATGAGGTCTATTTTCAAAAGTTTCCAGCAGCAAGGCTTGGGCCTTGGTAGTTACTGTGTTGGTGGATTGAAGTTTGTTGTTGAAGATGGCTTCATTCCTAGCCAAATAGATTCCCCAGAAGATATATTTTGGGATTGCATTCCAAATTTTAGTCCAAGTTGAGATGATGTTCAAAGAGTGTGGATATCGATCTTCCCAAGATGCGAAAAGACTAACCACTAAAGACTGTTGAGGGATTTGGGCATTGAGCCCCATGATTGCTTGCAACCAAACCTCTTGAGAAAAGGGGTAGTCAATGAACAGGTGATTGATTGTTTCCTGGTCCTTGCAACAAAGAGGACATCTGTGTGGACCTACGATTCCTCTTTTCTCTAAGTTTTCCCCAGGGAGGGTCCTTCTGTGCATGAGAGTCTAGTAGAAGAAGTTGATTTTTGGGAGTCCAAATGGGTTCTAAATATGTTGCCAAAGTTTTGTAGTATGGGTCTGATGTTGTTGTTCTTGGAGAGCTTCAAAACCTAGCCGAGCTGAGTAAGTTCCGGTCTTCTCCCAACCCCACTTGTCCTTTGAATGCAGGTGCATAGGAGCCTGACCTGTGAATTTATCTAATAATTGATGAAGTTGAGGGAAATCCAATCAGGGGGGCGATGTAGGTCCCAGTTACTCCAGTTCCCTACTGAATCCCATGTGCAAATGTCAGCAAGATTGTGGATACCTTTTTGGTTGAGCCAGTTATGAAAGTCTACTATATTTGGTGCCAGGCTTAGGGGTTGGAGACCCATGATCTTGTCCTCCCATAGTCTAATTATTTTCCCATTTCCTGGAATTCTGTAGAGTTGTTCTTTGAAGAAGTTCCAGCCTTGGTTGCACAAATTCCACAACGTGGTTCCTCTGTGTGAAGCTCCTTCATCCATGTTCTTTATTGAGAGTATGTGTAGATATTTTTTACTTAGAACTTGACTTACAGGGTGTCTTTGGTTTGAGAATATTTTCCAAAGGAGCTTCCCTCCCATTTCTAGATTGGCTAACACAGGATCTCTTACCTGAAGTCCACCTTCAGGTATTGGCCTTTTCACTATGTCCCATCTTACTATATGGAATTTGTTTTGGTTCCCTTTCCTCCTTTCCATAGAAAATTTCGAATCAACTTTGCTAACTGATCGGTGATCATTTTTGGAGCTAAAAGGAAAGAGGCTTGGTAGATAGAAAAGGATGAGAGGATTGACTTGACTAGAGTGAGCTTCCCAGCTGTGGTAAGCCATTGCCTGCCCCAAGCAGTCATTTTTGCCTTGATTTTGTTGATAATTTCCATCTAGTGAGGGGCCTTAGTAGGGCCCAAGGTTAAAGGTAGGCCAAGATACTTGAATTTTTCCCAAGAAACATATCCAATGAAGACTAGGGCTTGGGTAATCCTGAGAATAGATTGCTAGTCTACAGCCCAGCCATACACTACACTTTTTCTATTATTGACCATAGCTCCTGAGACTTTGCAGAAGCTTTGAATTACTTCATTGAAGGCTCTTGCTATTTTAATAGAGGCTCCTCCCAAAAGGATAGAGTCATATGTGAACAAGGCATGGTTGATTGGGGTTGTTCCGGGTATCACCCTAATGCCAGGAAGTGTCATGTTGAGCTTCTCATCAGAGATCTTTTGGCTTAGAGGGTATGCCATCAAAATATACAGGAAGGGGAAAAGAGGGCAGCCTTGCCTGATTCCCCTTGTAGCTTTGAAGTAGTTTGCAGGTCTACCATTTACTAGAGGGGCTATCTAATTCTCTAATGCATGCTTTAATCAAACTAACAAATTCAGAACTCAAACCAAATGCAAAAAGAAATTGGAGAAGGAAGGAATGTCTTACTCTATCGAAGGCATTCACCATGTCCAGTTTGATGAGCATACTTTGCTCTTCACTCTAGTGGCTAGAATGGATGATTTCCTGCACCAATATCACATTGTCCAGGATATGCCTTCCTTTGACAAACCCTCCTTGATTGGGAGAGATGAGTTTGTCTAGCAGAGGTTTTATTCTATTAACAAGTAGCTTGGATAGAATTTTATAGGATGCGTTGCAAAGTGAGATTGGTATGAATCTGTCGAATGTCTCCGGGTTGGCTTCTTTGGGAATTAGGGCTAGGAAGGCAGAGTTTGTGCTTCCTCCCACTTTGGATTTTCGAAGGAATATTTTGATCATTCAATACAAATCAGCCTTGATGATATCCTAATAGAGTTTATAGAAGTGTATTGAGAATCCCTCTGGACCTAGGGCTTTGTCTGGTTCCATCTTCCATATGATATTGCTGATTTCTTCTTTAGTGAATGGCTTTAGGGGAGTTGCATTGTCCTCCTCGTTAACCATCCTTGGAACGTGCTTGCGGAAGTCATGAGCTTCCTCATTATCCTCCACACCTTCTTTTTTGAACAACAGCTAAAAATGAGAGGTTGCTGCCTCTTTTATCAAAGTTGTGCCTTTAAGAATAGTCCCATCTGACAAGGTGATTTCAACAATGTGGTTTCTAGAGAGGTGGGTTTGAATTTGCTTGTGGAAGAAGGTTGTATTCTTTTCTCTAGACATATGCCAGATATTGCGTGTCTTGAGCCTCAAATATTATTCCTCTTCTCTATATGTATGGAGGGTGCTGATTTGGTGTTCTTTCTCCCTATGAATTTTTGCTCTAGTTATGTCTTGAGTCTCTAGGCCCATTTGGAGATCTAGCAGCTACTTTGTGCTTTGTTTTCTTTGGGTAGTGGGAGAGACTGTGGGCTTTTTTATCCATTGCTTCAGGGATGTTTTGGTGGCTTTTATCTTTTGCTCCCAAACATAACTGGGTGGTCCTCGAACATGAATGGACCATGCCTTATTCACTGTATCTAAAAGCCCTTTCCTATTTGCCCATAACGGGCTAAACTGAAAGGGGATTAGTCCCAGGTTTTCTTATTCTTCCATCAAAAGGAGGATGGGTTATGGTTTGAGTTCCACTTTGGCAGAATTTTTGTTGAAATGATAATCTTCTCGGAGAGGAAGGAACTTTGAAGAAGGAATCTGTCCAGCCTAGATGAGATATGCTCCTCCCCTATCTTGTTATTTGTCCAGGTGTATAGCCCTTTTTTTGGCTTGAAGTCCATTAAATCCCATTGTTGAATCAGGTTTTCCACTAAGGCAAGGAAGTGGTCCCTGCTGCTGGTTCCTCCTCCTTTTTCCTTTGGGTCTAGGATTAGATTGTAGTCTCCGGCAATAATTATATTATTGAGGGATTAAGCTTCCAAAAAATCAGTCAGGGTTTGCCAACATTGTTCCTTTTCTACATAGAGTACAGGAACATAGAGATTAAAGAGAGCAATGTTTATCTTACTTGGAAGGTGTCGGAGTTTGGTGTAAATCTAGTGTTGTGTCTGAAAGGAGCTCTCAAGATGGAATTTGTCAGCCTAGCAAAGAGTGGCTAACCCACCGCATGTACCTCTAGAACTTACTGATTTTCTAGCTTTTGTTTTCCATTTGTCTTTGCTGAGTTCTAGAAGGGCTTCTCCTTCTATTTAGTCTCTTGGAGCATGAGGATCTTGGGAATTTCTAACTTTAATAGGCTCTTGACCGCTTCAACTTTTGATGGGATCCCCAGTCCTATACAATTCCAAGAGACGAATCACATTATTTACTGGTAGGGGTTGGGACAACACCTCCATTGGGAAGCCCGGTTCTAGTATTTCTGCCAATAGACATCTTTATAGTGGCCTGACTACCTTGCATTTTTTGTCTCTCTGCTTCTTCTTCTTTGGCCTTTAGATTTCCTCCCCACTCATTTCAAGGGCCTCTTAGATGTTTCATCTTCCGATGATCCCGATGTCTTAGGGGTCTTCTTTCTTGTCATATCTGCATAGGTATGGGAACTAGAGGCACCTTTTGGGGTTAGGACTGGTTCCTCTTGTCTTTTGCTTTCTTCCATGTTGTTTTCCTGTTGTTTGATCTCTTTATCTACTGAATCTTGGGGTTCTTCTGGTGTTCTGAGAATATCAAAGGGGTTGGTTGATATGTCTGCTATTGGAGGGACTAAACTTCCTTCTGCTTGGGGTTCTAGAGGAGCAACCTTCCTAGAGGAGGCAACTTTCCATTTGTTCCTATTGCTTTGCTTGGTTGGTCCTGATTTCTGTACCTGAGTCCATTGATCTCCCTTCTCTTTCTCAACTATATCCTCTGATTTCTTTTTACAATGCTTAGCAAAGTGCCCATAGCCATGGCAATGTCTACATTCAAATGGTAGTTTCTCGTAATCTAGCACTTGTATATGTAACCAATCAGCCACCGTGAGTTTAATGGCTTCAGGGAGACCTTCCTCCAGGTCTACTTCTACACAAATTCTAGCACAAGAATACTGGTCTCTTCTTTCTACTCAGTCGATGTATTTTCCTAGCTTGTTGCCTATGGTTTCCAAGGATTTAGGGTTCTAGCAGTGAAGAGGAAGGTGGGGAAATCTAACCTAGACCAGAATGATCGTGGGCACATCCCAGGTCGGGTCGAAGTCTAGAGTCCATTGATTCAGATATAGTCCTTGAGGTCCCATGAAATATGAGCCGTTTATGAATATTAGGTTTCTGCCTTTTGCTGCTTCGAATACAAAAATAAAAAAGCCTTTGCCGACGAAATGGATTTTTATTCCTTCTTTGACCAATGAATGCCATTTCCTTTGAACCCAAGCTATTATCGCTTTTAACGAGGGCCATAAGCCTGTGAAATGGCCAATAAGCCCTCATTCTGCTAGGTTTAAAGTTGCTTTGTAGGGCTCTTTAGTAGGCATAACAACTGTGGGGATGGATGCCATTTTTTTCACAAACTTCTATTGGTTTTCGGTTGCTAGACTTTTATTGCAAGCTACAACTAGATCCTGAAATGCTGCTAGCTCAAATGGCAAGGGAGTTTCCTTTTCGCGGTCCCCTCCTGGGGCCATGGCTCTATAGCTTCGCATAGTCTCAAGGTTGGTTGTGTCTCTTTGCGCGCTCCCCTGGCTTCCTCCTACCGTCTCGGAGGCTACCCCAAGCTCTCGCTATCTGGTTCCTCTCGCGCACGCTGCTCCAAGCTCCGGTTCAAAAGACAACCATCATTTTTTCCTTCTCTATATAATAATTTTTAATAATAATAATTTTTTAGATAAATATATTTAAAATAGTTTTTATATAGTAAATTCCAATGCTTTTAGACTATAAGTTTTTAGTAAGTTTGATGTTTTGGATAAAATATTTACTCCTTATATTATATTTTTGCTTGTTGGATTTAGTGTATTTCATAATTCCATGTCATTCTTGTACAATAAACAAAATCAAAGGCCACATGGAGAGAATGTACAAAAAAAACAAGAGCAGTTGCATTACCACCATGTGGCTTTTGCTTATAAAGTAACCTTATTATAAAAGTGATTCTTGCTTGTTTTACAAGAGTGGGTAACTTTATATAGTAGTTTATTTATAAAAGTGAGATTATAGGCAAGACTAATCAAGGGAATGTTTTCTTTTGTTTGTTAGCAACATCCATCACCATGTGGGCTAACTTCTACATGTCATGTAGATCTTTGTTACTATCAATGCCATTTTATTTTAAATGGCATAACTTTCACATTTCAAGTTCATTTTTAGTGCTCTTTTTTTGAAACAATCTATGTTTCTAAGATCTTTCCATCTAGATAGTTAATTTAATCTTTTGAATCCATATTATTTACATATTTTAATATGGTCACTCCAAGTGAAATTTCGCTTATCAATACTAACCCCTTCCTATGGAAATCACATGTGAAAGATGTACTAGGAATGTTAGTATGAAAATTCTTAACAAGTGTACCAAAAATGCTTCACTTAAGTCACTTGTGACAAGTGACCCGAACAACAAAATATGACTGTTTATGCTTTAGTTTTACAAAGCAAAAAAAATATATATATATTTGCAACAAAAGATCATATGCAACCCAAAACATATAACAACAAAAATGAAAGTGTAGCAACCTAATGGATCATATAAATAAGAAAAATTTATTAATGTAAATGAAACACCTGGTGAGGAGAACTCATAAATTTAGGTATATAAATGCCCTCCATGGGATGGGTCCTTTTGATGTCCTTGTACTTTAGCGATCGCTTTCTCTCTCCCAGTCGGCGAAGGGCAGAAAACATAAACAAAAATTGATAGAACTAGAGTGGGAGCTCAAATGTGATGAGACAATTGTGGTGATAATGAGAATGATCAAGGTGAAGAATCAATGGAAAAACCTCTTATTATAACAAATTATTGAGCCAAATTAGGAATTAGAAAATAATAAAATAATATTGACTAAGTCAAAATCTAGCCATTATGAATACTTTATTATATTTTTTGAGAGAGAAAAGATATTCAAAATGGTCAAAAATCTTTATTTAGAAAGTGGTGAAACAATTAACAAATAAAAATGATTTATATTAATCACTTTGTGAGAATTAAGAAAAGTGTGAATTTGAAATAATTATTAAATAATGATTTGACAGTTATCTCAAAAATAAAAATAGGAATAACAAATAAATAATTATTTGTTTAATTATTCCAAGGTGATTAAGTCAAAAGTGACTAAGAAATGATTATTTAATAATTATTTCTAGAGAAAATTAGATAAATAATGATTTATTCAATTATTCTCATGGGGTTATTGAATTTTAATGAGAAATGATTTAGGAAAAGAAGTTTACTAAATTATTTCTTATGGTGAGATTGAATTTACCATGGTAAAATTAATCCTACATGGTGTATTTCAATCCACATAGTGAGAAATGGATAGGTGATTATTTTTGGGTGATAACAAATTGCTCCCCAATGAAAGAGTGTAAGGGGAAAATAGTATGACTGAAATACATTGTAGGTTCCACTTTTATGAGACACCAAAGGGGAGTCACAGAGAGAGAGAGAGAGAGTTGAAGTGAGACAAGGACAAACTAATAATGGAGGGGGTGAGACCTACTAATCTGATATAAGTCTCCTTTTATTTTAGAGTACATGATCTCAAATGAGGTGAGGGAGGCATACCCATACCCACCAAGATAACTGAATATAAATAATAATGGTGCACCCATCAATGTGGGACTGAACTACAAAGTACATGATACATGATACATGATATGTTGGCATCAACTGGGCCAGGAAATGATACAATGATATAATGAGTCCCATATACATAATTTTCCTAGAGAACAGAGGCCAAGACTGAATAAAATAACATTTGATAATTTGAGTACATGAGACATAATGCCCCCCCCCCCCCCTCACCCAAGCTGACATGGTGAGGGGAGATCACAACTAAAGAAGCATTGTTGAATAGGAAAGGGCTCTGCAGATCTGAATGGATCATATGGAGGAAGCATGCATGATGTGGGTGCTGCAAGTGGAAAAAACCAGGCCAGACAAATCTAAAGAACTGCATCATAGGCTGGATCATAATATGTTATCATTTGGGCATGTCGGGGTGTTGTGGCCAGAAACAATCACCTTATTTATTTGTATCACTAATACTAAAATAAGAGGGGACCCTTATTCAAAAAATTAAAAAAAATAAATTAGTGCTTGTATTCCCTTTTTGAATAAAACTTACTATCATAAACTTAGGAGAATACCCAAAAAATCTCAAAAGACTTAAGTTTTATGATAAAGTTCAAATAAAACCACTCTCTCAATAAAGAGTGTCACATCACAAAAAGGTAATGGATGCCTTCCTACAAGCGGAATCCTAAGATTGCGAAATCGCGATGCGAAATCACGCACCAAAGGCACTCATTGCATCACATGCCTCAAATATCACTTAAAGTGAAATACCTCAAATCACCGATATGCGGTGGCACATCTTGCAAATCGTATTTCATAGATAACACATTGTAATGGATGTTTGTCACACACAAACGAATTAGCGATATTGCGAATCAAATCCCAAAATCGCCTTATCGCAGATCTTCAGGGCTCGTCATTAAAAAACGTTATGCAGGTTAATGTTAATTAATGAGTTAGTTGGTAATCGTTAATGAAATAGGTTTTGATCTGATCGAAGGGCCATTTCACGTAGGGTGATATATTTTATAAAATTTCAACATTTAAGGCTTTTCCATCACATTTTTCTTATCATTACTCTTACCTCATTTGTAAACTGCAAGAGTGAAGAGTAGAAAAGTATACATAGCAGTGTTCATAATATTATGGGAAATAAGGGTAAAGCTTCGAGTTCTGAAGATAATGAAATGATACCCTTGTACACAGACACCACCTGCAACAGAGATGCCGATGTTACTACTTGGGAAAGCATGCACAACCTACTCGAGGAAGAAAACCCCAAAGTAATGGAAGTTACAACAACTGCAGAATCACGCGGGTCATCTGAGGCATCGATTACAAAACTAGCAGGTTCGTTCTTGCACCGGATAGTGGCGAGGCCCAAATTTCTTCCATACATGGACATGGTCAAATAGGTATTGGACAGTGCTGATATCACGGACAAAGAATTTAAAACTCAGAACTAAGAATTCACGGAGTTGTTATTTCCCTGGGATTGAGAAATGGAGGCAGTTTTTGATGTGCGATTAGCGCTTAGCGCTAATCACGCATCGCTGGGCAAAACCCCCTGAAGAGGAAAGCCTCAGATTACTCAGTCGCCTGTAAACCCGGAAAAGTATAGAAAAAGAATGCTAAAGGCTAAAGGAAAAACCTGAGCTCTAAAACTTTTGGTATTTATCAGAGAAATTCTTAAGGTGGTATGTAAATATCAAAAACCACTCTAGGATATTTAACAAATGTACAACATCTACAGAAGAGCTAGAGACAGAAGGCTCAAGACAGAGCAGAGTCCATCAAAAGGTTAACCAAGTTGAATTGGGGTTCTTACTGGACGTTCTTGGTAAAACCACATAGCCAGTGCATGACTCTCAAATGTATCATTAACTCTGTCGAGAAGATGGTGGCAACACTTGCTGATTCCGTTTTCGTAGGACAATTAAAGTCAGAGGTCAGCCAGCCAACTCTCCTCAAGAAAATGCTAAACGCTTGCGACTACAAGGGACAGATACATAGATAGTTAGTTGCCAATTTTAGTTTTAATTTTGTTTTATTTTTGCCTAAAATGAGGACGGTCATTTAAACCACATCCTACACTTTTGTAATAACTTATTTTTAGATTTAGTTAGTAGTATTTAAACCCTTCTCATGCATTTAGAGAAGGGTCCTGAAATTTATCAAAAACTTGTCCTCAGAACATGCACTTTTGCACCCTCTGAGGAGGTTTTGATGAATGAATGGAACATAATTTATTGATATCTGCGTTTAATATCTACTACAAATGTTGCACTTTTGTACTCTTAGTGGATGTTAGACTAAGAAGAGATAGATCATTAATGTTGAAGCTTATGAGTAGAACTCATTATAAATGGTACTTTTATCTCTTAAGAATTTCTACTTATGCATTGAGGCGATATTCAAGTTCAGTTATTTATATATGAATTCTTGAATGCTTGAGTTATCATTTGGCACTTTTGTACGGTGATAACTATTTATTTATGCTTAATATATGAGTAATTTATTATGCGATACATTTTTCACAATTGTTTCATCTAACTTTTTATACGAAATGGTTTATCTTTATTGAATTCTTTTCTCATAGCAGTTGAATGATCTTTATTACCAATTGCCATTTGAAATTATTTTAGATTGCATAATTGAAAGATTAAATCCCGGGTTAGTTTTAGAATTAGATATTTCTGTTCATTAGAATACAATTGCATGTTGATAAAATAGATTTAGAATAAAAGCATTTTACTTAGAAATTATTAGGAAGGAAATATCAATTCTCAACACACACACACATAAATTGGGAAACTGGTCCCATATCCCCAATCGGACCCACTATACCAAAAGGAAAAGGAGATGCTAACCAAGGTCCGAACCGATGGGTATCCCCGTTGTTGTAGACCCAATTTTCAGGGCTTCAACATATTTGGTGCTAGAAGGAGGGCCCCAAACTATGAATGGCAAGTAAATCTAAATCTAAATACCATTATGAGAGTAAATCGCTCTCACCATCTCCCCCAACTTCTCCATCACATTTAGAAGCTTTAAATTTTGAGCAAGAAGTTGATAAAACAACAACCACTACCAGAAACCCAAACATTTCAGGGAAATCTACTATTGAAAAATCTCAAGGTAGTGTGACTTCGCAATATAACCCTTCTCATCCTCTTTCTAGATTGAAGAGTGAAAAGTTTGGTATTGAACCAACTAAGTTACCTCTACCTACAGGGAAGAGAGCAAGGAAATCACCTAAAGGGTCTGATAGCGATACTCTTTCATCATCATCATCCATCTCAACCTCTCCACCGCAAAGTCAATCATCCACCCCTCCACTTCAGATTATTGTCCACTAGACCACCAGAACTTCTACATCTCCTTCTCAATCATCTGGAACTGTAATATCCTCATCTTCCCAACTGCAGGGATCATCTTCTGCACTTTCCTTTGTTAATAGTTCAACGATGGCCCAATCTCCATGAAATAACCCAGGGGCAGTCTTAATGCCTGCACCCTTGACTCAAATACCAGCCCATCCTGAAAAATGGCCGCCTAAGTTTAATCCTGAAGCAGGCATGCTAGCAGAAGAACATATAAACAACTTTATGTTATCTATAAATCTCAATGGGGTTACTAATGAAGATGTTGTTGTTCGGCTCTTTCCTTACACTTTGCAAGGAGCAGCCGGATCATGGTATTTCTCATTACCATCCAGATCTATTACTAGTTGGGATATTTTCCAAGAACAATTCTTGACTAAGTTCGGTGATTACAGGTCTACTACAATGCTGATCAATGACCTGTCTAACCTTAGGGCTGAGTTAAGGGAACCTATCAAATATTTTAACTCACGTTTCAATAAATTGTTGAATAAAATTCCTACCACTTCCAAGCCTAGCAAAGAAGTTCGAAGTGAATGGTACATATCTGCTCTACCATCAAACATAGAAATCTTCGTAAATAGGGCTAACAAAACAATTTTAGCTGATAATATGAAGGAAGCAATAGCAGTAGAGAAATGTATCATAGCCTTAGAAAAGAAAAACGTTGTTAAAGAATGAAAATCTAAGAAGGTTACTTTTAAAGAAGATCCAAAGAAAAAACAATTGAAAGACCATTTGATCTAGAAGGATTACAGAAAGTTTTGAAAATCATGTCTAACGAAATGGTTGATATTAAGAAACAAGTAGTAGGGACTTCTTCTAAAAAGCCTTATAAGCCTTATAGAAGAAATCCTTCGACTGATTCAAAGCCTCCCAATGCTATTACAAATGCTGAATCAGAAGAAGAAGAAGAAGAAGTTTCCAACGAAGAACCTACCGATGAAGAAGAAGTTGCAGAAGTACAAGGAATGTTGGATTTCATCCTCCTAGAGGAAGAGGATCAAGAGGCATCACCGGTTAGTACTAGAAGTAGAAATCAACTCGATCCTCCTCAACCTACTCCTAAGCCGAAGAGCACAAGCTCAATGACTAAGGATAAAGTCGCAACTAAGAAAATGTCACCCAAAGCGACTCAAACAAGCCCAGTTCAAACAGATTCACCAACTCCATCTAAAACATTGATTGTTTCTGATGAGATGGAGTACAATATCACAGAAGACATGAAGAAGACTAGGGTTAACATCACTTTTTATGAGTTGAGCAAGTTAAAACATCAACAAAAGATACTTTTGAAAGATTTACAAGCAATACCAGTTGCACCTTTGCCTACCATTGTAATCTCGCAAGTTTCCCATGAGATGGGAAGACCTCCAACTAATGCGACTAATAAAGTTGATCCAAATGATATCACTCTAATTGGAGGAAGGTAAAGATCACATACTCCCCCATTTCTTCTTACTTATGAAGTTTTCAACAAAAATTTGCATAATTGTTTAGTGGATTCAAGAGCTTCATCTAATATCTTACCTAAATCAATATGTGCAAAGTTGAACGTTCAACCTAAAAAATTTGTAGTGCGCATAGTTCAACTGCACCAATTGCAGGTTGAAGTGATCAGCGAACTAAATCAGGTTACCATAAGGTTGTCATCTAATCCAAAGGTATGTCAAGTTATTGATATTTTAGTTGCAGACATTCCAGAATTTTATGGCCTAATTCTTAGCAGAGATTGGTTTGAAAAACTTCATGGATACTTTGCAATTGATTGGTCGCATATGTGGCTACCTTACAATGGTAAACCAAATTAGATAAAGGTTGAGCAGGAAAGACATCAAAAATACATAGTAACAGAGTTGGAAGGAGAAAATGAACCTGTAGCATACAACAACAATATAATTGGCAACTATTATGTTGATTCTTTCTTAGGAAATTTTAATGCTCATACTTCACCTTACTTAGAACATTTTGTTTTATCTCAAGTAGAATTTTTTTCTCAAACAGATAGTTCTAAATGTGTTAATTTTGTAGATCGTCTTGTAAATAAATCTTTATTTTGGAAGTTATTTTTTGATGGTTCGAAGTCTAACGAGGGAGCAGGAGCAGGATGCATATTAATCAGTCCAGAGGGAAACAAAACTATGCTAACTTGTAGACTCGAGTTCAATTGCACCAATAATACTGCAGAGTACGAGGCTTTAGTCCAAGGATTATACAAAATAATTGGATTAGATATAAAATATCTACAAGTTTTCAGAGATTCTAAAATTGTTATCAGACAAGTACAACATGCTATACATTGTCTATCAGGTCATTTAAAGCATTATCAATATTTAGTACAAGATCTGACTGAACATTTTATAACATTCAATATTTCATCAATTCCCAAACTCCAAAATGCTAGTGCTGACCTCTTGGAAAACGTGGCTTCCAAGCTCATTCCCTCAGAAGACTATAGCCCAGATAGATTCTCAATCGAAATAATCGTTAGAACCTCGATTCCTGATAACATTACCAACTGGAGAATTTTCAACATTGATCCTAATATTGTAAGCTTCCTCACATCAGAAGGATCTAACACCAATCAGATAATAGATGAGGACCAACATGATAAACAATTGCAACAAGATAGCACTAATAATGCTATGCCAAAATTAGTAGTCAAGTTAGAAGACTTATACGATTTGAAAGATTGATTCAAAAGATATACCAATTCAAAACTTCAAAGTTCAACTCTTAACTATGAATTAGTAAATCTAGGAACTGATACCAAGCCACAGAATATCAATCTAGGTCTTGGCCTAGCTCCTGAAGAAAGATTAGCATATGTTCATCTCCTGAAACAATACAAAAGTTTCTTTGCCTAGAACTATGATGAACTTAAGACTTACGACACCTTTATCATTCAACATACTATCCCAATGATAAACGATGAAAAACCTGTCCAACAAAAGCTGAGAAAGATCCATCCTAATCTAGACAACCAGATTAAATCAGAATTCAATAAATTATTGAAAGCCAAAATCATTTTTCCTGTTTGACGTTCTAAATGGGTTTCCAATATGGTTCCCATTAGAAAGAAAAACGAAGACATTAGAATTTTCATTGACTTCCAAAATCTTAACAAGGCCTGCTAAAAGGATAATTTTCCTTTGCCTCCATGGAGCAAATATTATAAGCAGTTGCAGGATCATAATTAATGTCCTTCTTAGATGGTTTCTCCGGCTACAAAATTTTTTTGGTCCATCTCGGCGATCAATTAAAGACCACATTCAGAACCAAATGGGGTACTTATGCATATCAAAAGATTCCTTTCAGTTTGATCAACGCTGGCACCACATTTCAAAGGGCCATGGACATCGCATTTAAGGGATTAGTAAACAAATCAATAGAAATCTACTTGAATGATATAACTGTATGTTCCAAAAAACGAGGTAATCATCTCAGAGACTTAAAACAGATCTTCACCCCCTAGCAACAACCCCCCTTGTTATTTATTTTTATCACTAATACTAAAATAAAAGGGGACCCTTATTCAAAAAATTTTAAAAAATAAATTAGTGCTTGTATTCCCTTTTTGAATAAAACTTACTATCATAAACTTAGGAGAATACCCGAAAAACCTAAAAAGACTTAAGTTTTATGATAAAGTTAAAATAAAACGACTCTTTCAATAAAGAGCGTCGCATCGAAAAAAGGTAATGGATGCCTTCCTACAAGCGGAATCCTAAGATTGCGAAATCGCGATGCGAAATCACACGCCAAAGACACTCATCGCATCGCATGCCTCAAATATCACTTAAAGTGAAACACCTAAAATCGCCGATATGCGATGGCACATCTTGCAAATCGCATTTCGTGATTAACACATTGTAATGGATGATTGTCACATGCAAACGGATCAACGATATTGCGATCTGCGATATTGAGAAGCAAATCGCTAAATCGCCTTATCGCAGATCTTCAGGGCTTGTCATTCGAAAAGGTTATGCGCATTAATGTTAATTAATGAGTTAGTTGGTAATCATTAATGAAATAGGTTTTGATCTGATCGAAGGGCCATTTCACGTAGGGTGATATATTTTATAAAATTTTAGCATCTAAGGCTTTCCCATCACCTTTTTCTTATCATTACTCTTACCTCATTTGTAAACTGGAGGAGCGAAGAGCAGAAAAGTATACATAGCAGTGTTCAGAATATTATGGGAAAGAAGGGTAAAGCTCCGAGTTCTGAAGATAAAGAAATGACGCCATTGTACACAGACACCACCTGTAATAGAGATGTTGGTGTTACTACTTGGGAAAGCATGCACAGCCTACTTGAGGAAGAAAACCCCAGAGTAATGGAAGTTACAACAACTGTAGATTCACGCTGGTCATCTGAGGAATCGATTACAAGACTAGCATGTTCGTTCTTGCACTGGATAGCGGCGAGGCCCAAAATTATTCCATACATGGAAATGGTCAAATGGGTACTGGACAATGCTAATATCACGGACAAAGAATTTAAAACTTAGAACCAAGAACTCATGAAGTTTTTAGTTCCACAAAATTAAGGTTTACATCCTCTAACAAAAGTGCGCAAGAGGCAAAAAATAGCACCAGGGAAGCTCGGATCGAGAAACGGAGGAAATTTCCGATGTGCGATTAGGCAAAACCCCCTAAAGAGGAAAGCCTCAGTTTACTCAGTCACCTATAAACCCAGAAAAGTATAGAAAAAGAATGCTAAAGGCTAAAGGCAAAACCTGAGCTCTAAAACTTCTGGCATTTATCAGAGAAATTCTTAAGGTGGTATGTAAATATCAAAGACCACTCCAGGATACTTATCAAATGTAAAAAATCTACATAAGATTTGAAGATAGAAGGCTCAAGACAGAGCAGTGTCCATCAAAAGGTTGACCAAGTTGAATTGGGATTCTTACTGGACGTTCTTGGTAAAACAACATAGCCAGTGCATGACTCTCAAATGTATCATTAACTCTGTCGAGAAGATGGCGCCATCACTTGCCGATTCCGTTTTTGTAGGACAGTTAAAGTCGGAGGTTGGCCAGCCAACTCTCCTCAAGCAAATGCTGAACGCTTGCGACTACAAGGAACAGATACATAGATAGTTAGTTGCCAGTTTTAGTTTTAATTTTGCTTTATTTTTTCCTAAAATGAGGATGGTCATTTAAATCGCATCCTACATTTTTGTAATAAATTATTTTTAGATTTAGTTAGTAGTATTTAAACCCCTCTCATGCATTTAGAGAAGGGTCCTGAAATTTATCAAAAACTTGTCCTCAGAACATGCACTTTTGCACCCTTCGAGGAGGTTTTGATGAATGAATGGAACAAAATTTATTGATATCTGCATTTAATATCTACTACTAATGTTGCACTTTTGTAATCTTAGTGGATGTTAGACTAATAAGAGATAGATTATTATTGTTGAAGCTTATGAGTAGAACTTTTTATAAATGGTACTTTTATCTCTTAACAATTTCTGCTTATACGTTGAGGCGATATTCAAGTTCAATTATTTATATATGAATGCTTGAATGCTTGAGTTATCATTTGGAACTTCTATATGGTGATAGCTATTTATTTATGCTTAATATATGAGTAACTTATTATGCGATACATTTTTAACAATTGTTTCGTCTAACTTTTTATACGAAATGATTTATCTTTATTGAATTATTTTCTCATAGCAGTTGCATGATCTTTATTACCAATTTCCATTTGAAATTATTTTAGATCGCATATTTGAAAGATTAAATCCCGGGTTAGTTTTAGAATTAGATATTTTTATTCATTAGAATACAATTGCATGTTGATAAAATAGATTTAGAATAAAAGCATTTTACTTATAAATTATTAGGAAGGAAATATCAATTCTCAACACACACACACACACACACACATAAATTGGGAAACTGGTCCCATATCCCCAGTTGGACCCACTATACCAAATGGAAAAGGAGCTGCTAATCAACATCCGGACCAGGTGGGTATCCCCCTTGTTGTAGACCTGATTTTTGGGGCTTCAACAGGGGGGCTCCCTGAAGGAACATCCCCTCATGAGGTCTGTGTTGAATTTCCATGACCTTGGGTCTAGGTTAGAGTCTTAAAATCACTGACACTATCAAAGCAAGAATATCAACCATAAACTACTTTGCACAACAGAAATATAAAGCAGTAAATCACATATGCACAAATATACACACGTTTTAACAAAATTGTACAATCACCAATATTTGTTATATTAAACCAATCTGAATAATACAAAAATCTATGGTATACAAGATGCAATGAAAAATTTCGTTGTAGCTTTGATGTCATATCTTGTCCTATCAGTCCTTTGCTTTCGTACTGCTCACTAGTAGTACCTTAGTCCATCAAGGTCACTACACATCGAGACTCCTGGAGGGCTTCCACCTAGCACTGTTTCATGTCACTTCTGATACATGTACAAGAGCTCATAAATAATCTGTCTAGGTTTTCCATTTCCCGAGCTCCAATCTACCTTCTAGTAGCCTCCTTCGTCCATCAAAGAGCTACTCATAAGGCTGAAAACTTCACCCAATCTTCAGCTATCTTCGTCACTTCAAGACTGCTAGTCTAGGGCTAATTTGGAAATCCACACGCTTCCCTCCAATAGTCCAAATATGCCCAATACTACATTGTCAGTTATGCTCCTAAAATGGACCCTTCACCACCATGGAAAGTCCTCCACACAGCGCCAACATGTTGCAACAACTCTGATCCAAACTGGTCACTTCTTTAACCCAACACACATTAACCTTAGCTCCAAGTTTGTTGTGACACGATGCCCTTGACTATCCCTGGTTAAGGCTTATTTAGTAGGCTACAACATCCCTTAAACAACCTCTAAATAACCCTCAAACAGCCTTAGTAAACTATGGCCTTAGCTAGGAAGGGCACTCTTAGTAAACTATGGCCTTGGCTAGGAGGGACACTCCTCCTCCACATTGAGGGTAAGGGCTAAAACCAACCCACAAAACAACCCATGCAATCATTTGTTGTTGTGGTATAGCCTGTGACCTCCCACACAACACTCCTATTGCAGTATGACACCCCTCAAACATTGCTCCACCCTATCTTGAAGCCTCTAAATAGAATTATGAAAAGGCTCTTCAACTTGGCCTAGCCCAACATATATCACAACTCCCTTCCAACAATTTCGAACCCCTGTTTACCCTTAAGACAATCTTGAAATCCATGTTGGAATTTCCTTTCTCTGTTGTGGCCTAACTCAGAAGTTATCCTCCTCAGTGAGCTCTTTTATGATGTATTATGTGTTACACAATGGATGAGTAAAATGAATCTCCTTCACCCCCTATTTATTCACAAATGAGGGGCTCAATGAATTTAAGGAGAGACATGTATTTTGGACAATTTTACTTCAAGCCTACATGACTTGAATACCAAATAATTATTTGTCATTTAAAAAAATGATTTCTCCACTTCTACAACTTGGAATTCAATGATTCTCATGCCATCACATGTAGAAATGTGCTCCCGGAAATTCCCAAAACACAATTTGGTAGAAAACCCCATACTTGCGTTCCAAGCCCACAAGTGACCCTTGTGGTGCTTTGCCCTCCAAACCGCAAACCGTAGGGCTTGGATTACCTCCCAAGATACACAAATCAACACTCCCACTTAGTGAGGGAGGTACTTCCAAGACTATGAAGTATCTCATCATCATTATCATTGCTCACAACACTTTCCCAACTCTCGGCGCTCATAATCACAACAATCCCTATATGTTGAACTACGCCCTTCTCGAAAGTGTCACTGTCACTAGAAGCATCCTACTTCTTCTTCTTATCTTGTAACATCTTCCATTATCTCCATGATTCCTTCTTGGTAGTTTTAGGAGGACCCTTGATCCCCATTGAACACACGCTCTTCTTGTACTACAGAGTCTCTCTCTGAATTTGTAAGCTCCCTCTCGAACTAGACTCCATCTATGTCCATGGAACTTGGACCTTCTTCTCTGAAATGTGTAGCTTCTTCTTGGGAACCTATACCTGCTCCTTTGAAGCCTGCACCTGCACCTACTCCTACTTCTCTAGAACCTGCACCTGCTCCACCTGCTTCTTTCCATGATTAACATGCTTGTCCATCAACCTGTAGAGACCATGCTATCTAACTTCGAGTACAATCCCATTGGAATTAGAGCCTCTAGGCTTAAGTCTTGCCTTCCCATTCTGGAACAAGACCTAAAACCCCTTCTTATCAATCATAGAGATGGAAATGATGCTATATCTAAGTCCTGGTACAAATAATACATCCTGGACCCGCATCACATGTCCTGTCTCCATCCTAAATGGCACAATTCTCGATCCTCGGATCTCCAACTGACTCTCGTCGCCCAACACCATGTGCAACTTCAAGTTCCACTTAGCTAGATTATCAAAAAACTCCTGTGACCCTGTCATATGCTTTGTCACAATAATGTTCACATACCATCCATCCTCATTGATAGTACCTTGTGTTAACACCCAGGTTGTTCCCTATGACTCCCAAGGGAATACGACCGGGGTAACCACTAACCAATCTTTGGATTACAGCTTCTAGCCCAGCTGTAATCAGAGAGGGCTCTCTCTTTAAGGTTTGTCTCTGTTCTGAGGAGATATTAGGCTAGTTATGAAGTAAAGGTTTTGGTTTATGTTTGGTTGGAAGGATGTCTTTCTATACTTAAAG